>KB445798.1:0-104155 GCA_000320605.2 Gelatoporia subvermispora B
CCGCGTTCATTTCCCCACTGCGAACGTTGGTGTTCCAGGTCGGCTTCTGCCTTCCAGCGCCCGCATGTCACTACACCGCATTGGGTCGTTCCGCACCCCGTATGGGGCTCTGCGCAAAGCAGAGGAGGTGGGTGGCATCGTAGGTATTCGAGATTGTCGGTCCGGCTGTCGTAAACCGCGACGTCGTGGGCTTGAGGGTTCTTTTGGTGCCGCCTCAGGTTAAACTCGAGTTGGCCGAGGCCGCCCCGAGCCCGCTGACTTGGCATTTTCTGAAAGATTTCCGCGGAAATAGGAATGCGAACGACGAAAGAAATGCGTCGTAGAGATGATTAGTGGTAGGTGTTTGGTATTGTAGAGCTCGACAGGACACGTCATCGCGAGGGAGGGCCCTCAGGTGCTCGGCGCCTAATCGAGATGGTGGTGGTTGCGGATCAAGGAAGGCGCAAACAAGAGCAGTTGACGTCCGCAACTAAGCACCGTGATTTAGGCTCGTCTCAACCCGATGTCAGTCACAAACTGCTTGTTCTTCCTTTTGCTCATTGGATTTGACGCAAATGGATAGCTTTGTAGGTTTCGCGATATAATTGCTGGACCATATTTTCGAGCTTAGTTCGTTTGGATGTCATCCTTTACATCGTTCACTGGGCAATTCAGGAAGGTCGCTCTTGTCTTCGACTCGTCTTGCTCGCTACATGACAGTACACTCTGGGGCATTTCACCAAGTGGTGTCGCCAACTTGTGCTGTACAAAGCGTACGGTGATCTTTACATGTTCATCTACACAAACGGAGGCAAAGCTACTTTTCTGGTTCCTAATGGCTATTCGACCGGTCTTCATGACGTCCCTGTCATCATATACCACACTATCCCCCAGGTGTAGCAAAAGTTCCCCGTGATCCCAGTCAACGCACATATACAAACGGCCACATACGCATGGAAGAATCATTACGTAAGTTACCACAGTCTGCGGCATGGTCGTCCGAATGATCTGTCGACGTCTATTCAGATCAATCGATGTCTATATTTCGTTCTTCAAGAGTTCCCGACATTCCTGTAATACAGAATGCTCAAGGAAGATCGTCTCAATTGAGTCGACCAGTCTCACATGAGATCATCCGTATAGGCTACTTTCACCGAATATGGCAGGGCGCCGGCTGCGCCATGCAAGAAGACCACTGGATAAGGTTATCCCATCGGTATCTAACTATGGACTTAAGCAGTCTGGTGTCTCTGATCGAACCAATGGATAATCTGCTTCTGGGCAGTTGCGGAGCGCTTGTCGGTCATTGTCTCTACCCGCCCTCGTTCCTCGACAGCATCAAGAACCCTTCAGCATTGTATGCGTCAGTAGCCGGGTGGTCCATCGGCATCGGAATTAAGGCAATCTCCAACCCCGTGCCGCTTGCTGTAAATTTCAGACACTGATCAACGAGAAAGAACGTCGCTGCCTTGACTCTTTCGGCCGGCATTACAACGCTTGTAATCCCCAGAAGATTCTCAGATGTTAGGGTTTCGCAGTGGATGCGGATATACAAGAATGCGAGACTGATATCTCGTGAGTACCTACGTCCTTGAATGTACCCGGGCCAGGCTCAGGCTGTACATCGGTTTAGGGAAGCCTAAATATCGCGAAACGAATTGTGATGCCCAACCCCCTCTACCACCTCATTTGACTCGTGGTCATCAACGCGGGGACGTATAGATATACTTGGAAGCTATGTGCGCTTTCAGGTTACGCAATGGTTGACCATGAGTGGCATGCCCGCTCTGGGTCAGTGTCTGGCTGTAACGGCGGAGGTTGCAACTTGTCGGAATTCTCTGATCGGACAGAGGCACATGCCGTCGAAGAACAAGCCTCATGACCAGCTTCCTCCGGAGATATCTTTCACCGTGTCTTGTCTACGTAACGAATTCCGAGACTGTCAGGTCTCATAGTCATTATCTCGCGGATATATAAGCTGGCCTTGAGACAGTCTCCTCAGCTCAATAGCAACCAGCCTCAGCACTCTCAACTACTCGCTTTTACTTCCAAACAACATCGTGAGTTCGCCCCCCTCAGCTGCGCAGCATGCACACTGCTCAGCGCTCAGTTGCCATTCACAGCAGTCATCATGCCGACCGCCACTGGCACTGTTACTCTCTCTGCAGATAGTGCATCCAAATTTCAGGCGACGTTCACCGTCGGCGGTCTCCGCCAGATCTTCTCGGGCAACCTCTCCGAGAGCATGCCGACGTTCACGACGAGCAGCGCCACCCTAACCTACTCCAGCACCAACGACCTCACTGGCACGCGCGTGTTCGAAGGCATCATCGGCGCGACGACCCTCAAGCTCACCTTCGGTGATGGTCCTATGATCACCGGTGACCTTTCTACCAGTGTTGGCATGGCGTTCTCTGTGAACGGCTCTGGTGATTGGGAGTCGAACTGAGGTGAGCAATTTGCACTTGGCAGAATTACAGTGGTAACTGATTGCATTCATATTCTGTGTAGTGTATTCCGCCAGGCCTCGAAACAACGGCTCGCGGGTCGCATTGGCCGTAGTGATCTGTTGGATCTGCCCTGATATATTTGGCTTGAGTTGTACTGTGTACATGATATAACATGACGTTATGGACCAAAATGACTGTTACTGGAGCCTTACGAACGGCATCACTACTCGAATATGGGCGAGAATCGATCTCATGGCCCTTCCAGGCCTTGTCCACCAAGAATCATGGTTTTGGCCCGACAATGTCATCCGAAGACCCACAACCAGCTGCACATGAGACTCAGAGTGACTGGATACGTTTGCTGTGCCATACGTTCAATTCCGAATCGAGCCGAGTTGAAATAATCTCGATCGACGCCGATTGCTTTGGCTCTCTAGGACGAGTCCAAGTGTGCGCACTACCGTTCCGAACACACGATGTCTTCAACATCTCTCAGCCGGTTTCTGTACACGAATTTCGTTCTAGCAATCCTGAGATTCGAATTTATCACGACGATGGGACCCCTTCTGCTATCTCATGCAGAACATCCTTCTCTCCACTCTCCTCAGCTAGTGCGTACAGCTGCCCTCGTGGGTTCTGCCGCAATGCTCCAGGGGTGTCGAATCCGACTTTTGAAGACATGATTATCAACAAATCGTCGAAACATCATAAACAACGCATGATTCGTCCTGCATCGAGAACGAGCTATTGTAGCTAAACCACTCACGATCGTGTTCACATCCATGATAGTTCGCAGACAGTGTGCGACAATTGTCAGGGTTACGTCCCTCCCCAGTTCATTCCGCAGCGATTGCTGTGAAACCGAATCCGTCGCATGATCTTTCTCGGTTGTGCAGCGCAAGCTCATTGCCATAGCCCAATTCTGCACTGATCCATCACGGACGTCGCTGTGCCACGACCAGTCATCGAGCGGACCGGTAGGTACAGTTAGAATAATCCCTTCATCAAGAATCAAAATCTTGCTCTGCCGGAAAATTGTCCGTGCCAATGCGAGAATCTGTTACTGGCTGACAGACAGATTGCTGCCGCCTCTCGGAATTTCGCTGTCCAACGTAATGTGCCCCTCATCGTCCTAGCTCTGCAGTGAGAAGAGGCATGATCACCAGCTTTGAGGTTCGGTGAGCACATGTCACCGCCGCTACCGACGCTAGCAACCTCTCCCTCAGAACCTTCATGCGTCACGCTGATTGCCGTGCGTTCCATGAGCTATCATATATCAAGAGCCACGCGGGTGGATGCGATGTCGAACACGCCCTATATCAGTTACTCGCGGAGCCCTTGCTCTTGTTGTGTCTTCATTAGGACAAGATATTGATGGCGATGTTACATTCTGTCTATTTGCTGTCGTCATTCCATAAGGAGTCGTCCTCTTTTGTGTCCTTTCTGTACGCGGTGCTATTCATGTCTACACTTGTCTCTCTTGATCCTGTAGACGCGGTTGAGATTCACCATTACACTGAGAATTGAGTTTACTGTGTGAGCAGACATGCTGAGGTGATATCTGACTAGTCTTATAAGGATCAGCACCTTCGAAATTGTTCAATAGGAAATCAATATGCCGCGGTCAGGTCGCATAGGGAATTCTCAACCAAGACAACTATAACCAGACTTTCCATGATCCTTGGGAAGCTATCGCATCTATTTGTTCTAGGTCTCGTGTGCGTCATTGCGTGACCAATGGCACTGCTATTGTCAGATCGAAGTGTGAGTCTTGATGAACTAGACCGAAGGGAGCCACGAGATCACCTCTAACCTCTCGCTTGATGTAGAACGTCCGCTCATAATGGTCCAGAATCAGTGATTTCGGTCCATATCGTCATTTTATATCACATTATAGGATCCAGATAAATCTAAGAGATCACTAGAGCCAATACGATCCACGACCCCCGTCCGGAGTCCGGCAGGGGACTCTGCAAAGGCAATCAGTAACCAGTGTGACACCGCAAAATGCGAATCGCTCACCTCAGTTCGACTCCCAATCACCAGAGCCGTTCACAGAAAACGCCATGCCAACACTGGCGGTAAGGTCAGCAGTGATGATGGGGCCATCACCGAAGGTGAGCTTGAGGGTCGTTGCACCGATGATGCCTTCGAATACTCGCGTGCCAGTGAGGTCGTTGGTGCTGGAGTAGGTCAGGGTGGCGCTGCTCGACGAGAACGTCGGGAGACTCTCGGAGAGGTTGCCCGTGAAGACCTGGCGGAGACCGCCGACGGTGAACGTCGCGACGATCTTGGACTCGCTGTCCGCAATACGAGCAATAGAGCCACTGGCGGTCGGCATTATGTTTGCTGTGGGTGGCAAATGAGCGATGTACGTGTATCGCTACTGAGGTGAACTCACAGTGTTGTGTTGGAAGTAGGAGTAGCTGAGAGTGCTGAAGCTGGTCGTTCTTGAGCTGAGGAGACTATCGTGAAACAATCAGCTTTTATATCCGCGAGACATAGGCTATGAGACCTGAGAGTCTCGGACTTCGTGGTATAGACAACACACGGCGAAACAGATCTCCGGAGGAAGCTGGTCATGAGGCTTGTTCTTCGACGGCGTGTACCTCTGTCCGATCAATGAATTCTGACGGGCTACCACGTCCGTTGTCTTAGTCAGACTGTACCCAACCTAAAGCGTCATGCAGGCTACAGCACGCCACCGGATAACCTGAAGACGTGTCCTCACACCGACCATGCCAAGATATCCGGTGGTGCTGTTTCCACAATCTGCACGGGATTTTGAACGGAATTAACAATACAAACTACATGATGCCTATGAGCCAGCATATGTCGAAGAACGGCCATTACCACTACTTACCTGCCTTTGCACTCATGCATATACGCAAACCCACATTAAATGAACCCACGTGTAGCTATGAATGAGCTATGCGCCTGCCACGATGCGTAGCCGCCTGAACACTAACGTTCCTGGAAGGCCGCAAATGGCATGGGGTCTGGCATTGTCACTGCAGAATCGAACCTTAACCGACGTCTATACATCGCCCAGATAATGATGCCTGGAATGGTATGGCCTTCGAGATGATGTCGAATAAGCACTCCAAAGCGTGCGTAGGCGCTTTACGGCTCCTAGAGACGGTATCGATGTCTGTCGTGCAATGCAAGCTAGACTAGTCAACCCCAATGTAATGACACCCACAAGACCATTTGCTTATTCCGACCACGATACTGAGCTCTGTGGAGAATCTGTGGGTACGTGCAACCATTGTACATGGATCCCATGTGTGCAGGGAAGTGATCGGTTCCATAATCCGCGGGACATTTGCACAGGCCATGCTGTGCGAAAGGGCACTGGGAATCCCCGAAGAATGGAATAAGGAAGTGTTGGTGTGAATGGATACCAAGTGAGTCATTCGAACCACCATGCCGCGAGCTTTGGTAGCTTATGTAATAGCTCCTCCATGCATATCTTGACGTTTGAAGTTGTGTGCGAATCGGTGCCGCCGTCAATGCGAGCAGCACTATTGCAGCTGCAAATGGACATGAATACCGAGCGCGGACATAACATGGGATAAGAGAACGGCCTGTCATACAACAGATGGAGACTCTGGAGGCGTACCCATCGGTTTGCAAGTTACTCATACTAAGACTTTGGAGCGGCTCACGCCCTCTCCTTTGTATTGACCATTTCCTTCAGAGTGTTTGAGATGGTTCATAGGGACAACATGTCTTGAATGGAAACTCACGTCTGCTGCTGCCGGGAAATCCAGTACTTTCATTGCTCCGCTAGAGTTGCACGATCGCCGAGATTGGCTGCAGGGATGCCGGTGGAGCTGAGTTGTCAGCAGTCGAGCCGTCTCATTATCACATGCCCGCAAGCTTCCTGGGCCGCTGTCGACGGGAGCGAGAGGCAGAGCAACGCCATCAAGTAGCAATCGAGTAGGTGAGAAGTGCGCCGCATTAAAAATATTGCGCATTCTTCAGATGTTGCGAATCACTGCAACTGGAAATCCGTGGAGGTAGATTTCTCGCGGGCATCTCCGCGGTGGTCAGAGCTCTGATATTTAGAAGAAAGTGATCCATCGAAATCACCAGTAGCTTGTAGCCATATGCTTCTCGCTGCAGAGGGGATTGTTAAAGGCACCAGAAGACGTATTGAGTACAACAGTGTATGTATTACAGAGGGGTGGGATAGACGTGGATGCGGATGTCATTTGTTGACCGGTTCATCTTGCGCTGACATAGGGAAGTCTGGAGGCAAAAGGCCGTCAGGTAGGACAGTGACTGACGTTAGCACTCGTAATAGTCTGCTGCCATCAGACTGCAATGCAGGCGTTGTCAGTGTCATTTGCGCGACTGCCATATCAACACGCACAGCTCAATCGCAACCTCGGGCGGGAGTCGCTCAAGGAAGTCTGGGATCTCCTCTTTCTTCATACGCGAGTTGTCATACAGGGCCTTGTACTGTAGGTATTCGCACAGTCTCTCCACGACAGCGCCTCTGAGACCACTAGTAAGCACAAGGCTTTGTCTAGGGTGAGATGAGTCATGAGAACATACCGTTCGTCCAGGTGGCAAGTGTTTGAGACCGCTTCCGCAAAGCTACCTACATTTAGTCCAGCCGTTAGCACACAGTAATGCATATTGCAAGAATACGCACTCTCCGCGCTTAACATGTTCTTGAGGGTGACACTTCCGCAGGCGACATGGCGACGGACGAGGAAGCTATAGCCGTCGTTGCTGGTCAGACGTACCCAGTCATTATTTTTGTTATCTGTGTTCGCCTGTTCCCGTATTTCAGTCAGCATCATGCATTGTTTGTTCATCAACGGAGATATGATAGAGGAGAATAGGCGTACCGACATGACGACGTCGAGGATGGTTTGATTACAAGCCCTCGACGCGTCTGTGGCTGAGGAGGCACCGCCACGGGTCCGGTTATCTTATCTAATCTGGTAACCTCTTATAATTGGATAAACCCCATACTTACGGAGGTTGTGGGTCGCAAAAATATATTTAACTGGTGTAATTGCTACCCAAGGAGAGCACTCGGCTCGTGTTCTCTTGCTTTGTCTTCGCCGGATCTGATATCGACGACGCTCTCTACCACATCCTCTTTGCCCCATTCAGATCATGTCCCTTCCGAAGGTACGTACTACTTATTGGACAGGGTGCAAAGCTGGGTATTGACACCAGTGTCTCAGCGTATCATTAAGGTACGTAGGTAGTCATCTGTAGCGTCTCAGACGACCTCGAAGCCTGATCTATACGCCCACCCGCGACCCACCCAATCGCTGAACTGAACAGGAAACCGAACGTCTTGTAGCGGACCCGGCGCCTGGCATATCTGCTGCACCTCATGAGGACAACCTACGATACTTTGACGTCACCATTCAAGGTCCTGATGGAAGCCCATTCCAGAGTGCGTTCCCCTCCATGCCGCCAGTGCGCGCGATCTGACACTGGCAAATCGTGGAATGTGTCAGATGGAGTGTTCCGCCTTGAACTTTTCCTGCCGGAGGAATACCCGATGAGCCCACCGAAAGTACGGTTCTTGACCAAGATCTACCACCCCAACATCGGTGCGCTATCATATATGTGGCATATCATCTATCGCTCACGACACAGCAGACAAGCTCGGCCGCATCTGCTTAGACATTCTCAAAGGCACGTTCATCCAATCTATGCATGGATTTCCCTCTGATCCGTTGTACAGACAAGTGGTCGCCAGCCCTGCAAATCCGCACAGTCCTTCTCTCCATTCAGGCCCTCCTCAGTGCGCCCAATCCCGATGACCCTCTTGCAACGGACGTTGCGAAGCACTACAAAGAGGATGAGAAGGATGCGCAGCGCGTCAGCCGGGAATGGACCGAGAAGTACGCCTCGGCATGATAGATAGGTCCGGCGTGTATGATGGGAGATGGGAATGTTTTGCACAGCAAAGGTGTATTGGAGGATCCTAGCTTTATGTATAGCCTGGCGGACGTGTACGCTCTTGGAGAAGCCTTACCATTCCATTTGAGTCCATCTCCTGGCTGATCAGTCGCCCGGTCGCGTGCTGTTCTGACGGGTACCTCATTACATTGACGTTTATTGTGTACAATCCGATCCACCTGTTTCGCTCTGATATTACATACAACAACATGGCAGGGTATCATCATGCGGGTGAACATACACATCCTGCTCTTCCGAATACATCCATCCATTCATAAGAGTATTATTTGTCAACCACCGCTTACGACCTACGCAGTCTCAAATCTCTTGAGCGCGGCCGTCGGGCGCACGGGCGACTTCTTGGCCCTTGCAATGCGATCCGCAAGGCGCTCGACCACCCCACGGTCATCCAGACCCTCCTCGTTGAGTGTCTGGCGGATGATCGCCTGGAGGTTCGCCTCGCCGCCCTCGCCATCCTCGCCGACGGGCGACATGAGGCGCATGCTTGGCGCGGTGACGAGCGGGATCGGCGGCTCCAAATTGTAGTCGAACTGCGGGAGACGTTCGTTGGCGACGTCCGAGCGCCGCGCGTCGTCGAACGAGCGGATGTTGCGCTGCAACTGCATCGTCTGCACGCCGAGCGCGTCGGGCGCGGCCATGTGGAACCCGCCTGGCCAAGATGTAGGCCCGTCGGTGGGAGCGGTCGGGGGCTGCACCTGCAGCGAGGGCGCGAGCTCGGCGACATTCTCGGCTTCCTCCCTGCGGCGGTGGTGTCAATAGCAATATGGAGGTACAACGATGAAGCGAGCGTACCGGAGAACTTGGAAGACACGCTGCATCCGCCCAACGGCCAGAATCTTGTTCTTGATCTGCTGCTTGCGCTGCGCCTCGGCGGTCGCCTCCATGAGCGTGCGGTCGGTGTCCTCCGCACCTTCCCAGTGCTCCTCATCTTCCTCGTCGCCGAATGAGGACAATTCTTCCTCCGAACAGATAGAGAGGATTGCGAGGAGCATTTCAGTGATCTTTGATCCGACAAAGGGCAAGCTCCACGTGAAGGCATCCATGAAGTTGGGTAGCCAATACGGATGTGAGGTAGAATTGTACTGCCTGGTTTGGCATTTCGCGTAAGCTACAGTAAAGGGCTCTGGTGCATGTGTCATACCTGATAGTGATGTTCTTATTCTTGTACTTGATCACCGCTCCGCGATTGTGGTATGCATCGAGGTAGTTGGGCGCGGAAAAGATTGTGATCACAGATGGAAAGTTCTTCTTGGGTGTCTTGCGATGCATCGTGTAGCTTCATTTGAGTCAGCGACGCACTGATCCACTTTCATGGCGATACATACCCTGCGTCTTGGGCCTCGTGACCTCGGAAAATGCCTAGGAGATCGTTCCGCTCAAGGAACTTGCACGCAGCCTCGTATCTAGACAGTAAGTGAGGCCTGTATCACAAGGCACAATTGCACTGCAACTCACGTGAAGAAATAACTACAACCGCGGGCGTGGTTGGCCTCCCAGAGAACTCCAGGCTCGACGCCATGAGGTCGTTCCGGCGTTGGATCTTGCTATGTCAGAGCGATCGGGACCAGGGCAAAGAAAGCAAACATGAGACAACGAGAAAACTCTCTAATGTAAAGCATACTAACTTCATGCCCAAAGTTCGGAATGGGATCTGCCCATAGGAGATCACAGAGAAGCCCGTGAGATGCAGGCTCCATAAAACGGTTGACCTTCGATGGGTGACATGTATTAGCTTGTCAACGCTTAGTGATCGTGGACAACTCACGTTCTGTACATCCTGCAGCGTTAGCAACTCTGGAGATATACCTCCGTGCACGCAGAAGAATTTGCCGTCGATAAGGGCGGCTACAGGTAAGGTCTGGAAGGATCGTATACAGGCGTCGTAGATGGTTGCGGAGTACTTATGCAGGCCTTAAGACAATAAATCGTCAGAGACGTAGTAGGAGGTACTGGTTCGTTGACATACATTCGCGCTTGAATGTGAAGTACTCTGTTAGATGCCGGCATTCGTGGTTGCCTCGGAGTAGAAATAAATGCGACGGGTACCACAGCTTGAGCGCGTAGAGGTAGAGCAAGCACTGTAATGAACGTTAGTCACGCGACTCGCACGTTGCGGCGGGTCGACTCGGATACCGAACCCGATGGAACGGCAAAGACAATTCACCTCAATGCTGAAGTACCCGCGATCCACGTAATCTCCCAGGAACAAGTAATTATTCTCGCTGAAGGACCCGCCGACTTCGAATATCTTCATAAGGTCATACTGCACGGATTCAACGTCTCATCCTCGGCCGAAGTAGCCTAAAGTGACGCACATATTGTCCGTGAATATCTCCACACACTGGATAGTCGGATCGGAACGGGGAACGGAATCAGATTTGAAGTCATGGAAACACTATTACAGGACGCACCAGTGACCGGGCTCGGGACGTCGAGCATATTAGGTTCTCTCTGCATCAACTCCGACGTCTGCTCAAGGATAAAGAGGGCCTGCTGCTCTGTGAGACGGCCTTCCTGGAGGAAATGATTCCTGAGCATCTCGACATTAGGTCGGAGCACGCCCGTGGTCGGGTCGCGAACGTAGAAGTCCTCATCTCGCGGCGGGCGGGCGATCGGCGGGGGGACCTGACATCCATCACACAGCAATAAAGGCAATCGTTGGACATAATCAGGCAAACAGAGAACGGGGTCAGCATGCGGCGATCTATTCGATGCGGGCGGGGCAAGTACGTACATGCTTCACGTGCCGCTCGAGCGTGTTGCCCGGCAACTTTGGCGACACCCTGCCGTTCGCGTATGGCGAGCTGTAGTATCCAGTCTGGTCTTCCGCAGAGGGCGGCATGTAGTAAGTCGGGTTGTATGTGGTTCGGAGGAGAGGAGCGGGGTTGTGGCCCCGTGCAAGACGGGTGATGGACTCGGAATCTCGTGAACGCCAACTGCACGTGGTCATGCATGGTTCCTTACCGCATCAGCGCCCGCTGTCTTCAGTCATCACCAGGAAACGCCAGACAAGACCGGACAAGATGGACCAGATTCATGCATTCAGACGACAATGCGTCTGCTCGTCCCCCTGGTAGCACTATAATGCGGGTTTACTGGCAGTGCTGCTGTCACACCCCGCAAAATCCAGGAGTAAACCCCAGAAATTAGATCGTGGAGTGCATGTACGGATTAGGATGTCAAGATCCTCTACTTGGAAAGCGTCGCACCTAACAACCTGGCTTCACATCATCGTTACACGGGAGTTCGTAATTCACGTCAAAGGTCAGAAAATCTTCTAGCACCAAAAGTACCAGTCATTGCCGACTGGCAATCTGACGAGATTTACTGAAAGATGGCAAATGCAGTCAGATGTCGCTGGCAAGGATGAGGAATATCATAGCCACTGTTCCGGATATCCACTTGCGCTCAGTCCTCTCAAATCACTCAGATGTTTAGTTTAGATGATGTATTATGCTCTCAGTATAGTAACTTTAGCAATCAGCGCGCGCATGGCATAGGGACTATGCAGATGCAGACTGTAACAGAGAAACTATCAGCTCGCGCTCTCGCATTGAAAGGAGAGCCACACACCTCTCAGAGAGCAATACCGAAGATCTTGATGACGATAAGGACGTTGAGCTGGACAATGATCGGGATGATCGAGCCAATGAGGGGAACGATGGTCGCAACAACGTTGGCAAGGATGCCGTCGACGAGCATGATGATGGCGCAGACAAGGCAGCCAACGAGCTCAGCCAGCGAAACGAGCAGGTAGGTGACACAGTCGAGGATGGACGAGTCGACAACGGCAAGGACGGTGCCGAGGACCTCGAAGACGAGCTGCAGACATCATGTCAATGCGTGTTAGGGTAGGTAGGAAAAGCGCAAATGCTTACGGTCAGGAGGCCAGCAACGATCTGGGCGAGCTCAGTAACGGTGATAGCGACAGCGCCGGTAATGGGAGCAAGGATGACGTCCTGGGACTGGCCCATAAGGCCCTGGACCTCAACGACGGCCTCCGCGAAGACGCCCTTGATGTTGACAACAACGGGCTCGATGACCTCGAGGGTCGCGTTCTGCTTGTTGACGTACTCTGTCGCATAATTAGCACAACCAGTGAAACCCATGCGCGAAGATAACTCACTCAGCTGCTGGACGTAGGGAGTCACCTGGACGGTGACATCCGCAACGATCGCCGCGATACCACGAGGGGAGTCGCGCTTGAGTGCAGGAATGGGAAGAGCAGGAACGGGCACGGGGAGGAGGTTCTCAATCGTGCTGACCGCGGAGGTCGGGTCGAGGGGGGCCGCGGAGGTGAAGGCGCTGAACGCGAGGGTGGCGACGACAGAGAGGGCGCTGAAGGAGAGCATTGTGAAAGGAATGTGGGGGGAGTGGGTTTATTGGATTAGAGTAAGAGAGGGAGAACGAAAACGACTGGAAGTCAATGGAGAAATCTGGCTGCAGCATGCTGCCTTTTATGTTGGAGCAGAGCTGGCTCGGAAAGGCTGCCGATGTGCGGGCTCATCTGGACGGGCCAGGACGGTGCCGCTTGCACGCGGAGGGACACGCGCGAGCGCTGCGACGGCGGCGCGGCGGGAGCGACTCGGCCGTTTCAGAACGCAATTTCGCTGCTTCTAATTTTGTCATCGAATCGCAGGAGATCTGGCGAAGACGTCAATAGAATCAGGGTGCGAAGATGCAGCTGCTGATCCCACTTGCATGCACAACATCTCAGGAGAACAGACACTAGAATTCTGGTGTAGACCCGTGGTGTAAGAGCCTTCCTAGTTTCGCTATTCTCGCTGGAGCAGCCAAGAGGATAGCCAGGCGGCTGAGGAACGCGACACGTCGCGTCGTGCAGCCGCGGCTGAGTCGCGTTCAGCTCTTCGTACGCGGATGACGCGGTGGTGTCACCGGTAGAGTACGCGCGGGAGACGCCGGGCACTACGCCAAGTGCCAGCAGCACCGTGCCCACTCGTGCCAGCGCACAAACCGCCTCAAACCACTCGCGGCTCTTGGATTCGGAAGCTCGCAGGACGATCAGAGGTGGTCCGCCATGGTCCGCCAGTTCCTGCCAGTCCCATGGCGATGCTCCAAGGGGCAGAGTTGGGGCAGCTGGAGCCAATCGACAGCGGGAACGAAACGGCAGAGGCTCACCGCGTACGAAAGACCGCGTCATAGGCGAGAGAAGCGTTCGGGTGCGGGCGACGCGGGACGAAGGGTGCGCTTGAACGTACACACGTGTCGGGAGCGGCTCGATATGGCGCGGCCTAATGCAGGTGGGGCAGCCCTAGCGACGGCTATGGACTTTCACGGTGGACGTGGTAACGAAGGCCGTTTCACCCGCTGGCAGCGTCACCCGACAGACGATTGCGCCCCCGACGGCTCGGACGCATACCAGGAGGCATCGTCCGACGTGCAAAACACGGGTGCTGCGCACGAACGCAGAGACTCGCAAAAGACTGCAGGCCAGCTGAGGAGCATGGCGACCTCTGGTCTTTTTTGCGCCATGAACGCCTATGCCGACAGTGAATAAGCTAGTCAACACGAGGCAAAAGATCCCCGGTCCGCTGAGGAGACATCGCGGTTGCTCAACAAGTCTTCAGCCTTCTCCAGCGCTCCGCTGTTGATTGAAAGCCGAGTCCCGGTCGCGGGGGACGCGCGGGAATCCGTTCCGTCTGACTGGACTAGCATCGTTGCTTGCATCGTCGACGAAGACTCCAACGCCAGCACAAGCTCCAGCATCCCCGGCCATTCGTGGATGAAAGAAGTGGACCGTCTAGAACGATGACAAAGACAGCGTGGACGTCGTCGTCGACAGCGGTGATGAGCGCGGTAGAGTCACCCAACAGAGCCAAACAAAGGATCCCGCGCCACTGCGGGCGCGCTGCCCGCTGAGCTCACCGACATCAGTCGTGACCATGTCTAATTTCCTCCCTTCCGTCCAGAGCTTTCTTAAGGTGCGCATACATCCAGTTCCCTGTGAGGATCGGCTGAGAATTTGCTGTAGGGAAGCGCCGCAACGGCGGCGGGACTGTCGACCGTCGGTACGCGCGCCACCGCCTGATATCTCTGGGCACCTCAGCTCAAGATTGCGGGACAGGCGTCGGACTGCTCTTATTTGGACAGAACTGGCTGATATACCCGTCTGCATTCCCTCCGGGCTCGAGGACTGGTCAGTCATCCGTTGGTTCGGATGTAACTAGTACTCATCCGAGCGCAGAGGTTCCCCTACCTACTCAATTTGGGTTACCATTTGAGGATCTCGAACTGGTCACGTCCGACGATATCAAGATTCGGTGCTATTTAATGCTGCAACGTAGAGATGTTGATCCAATTGACAACTCGGGGAACACGACGCGGGAGGATGCTGACGAAGAGGTGAGTACTAGCCGTAAATTGTGCATCTTGAATGGGTAGAGGGGGTCAGATGCATGGCGCCTCTCCTGCTCGCGGCATGTTCAAAAGAAGCCGGAAGTCATACACGTTCTCGTGTACCTTGATGTTATTTGCCACTCGCAACCCTGGCACAGCATTGCTGGGTAGATCAGCGCGCGTGGAGAGTGTGTCCGTGATCTCAGTCGATCTCCTACGATCATGTCAAAAGATGTGTAAAGATGGTATACTCGGGTTCGTGTACCAGCCACCTGATATTGCTCCCCTTACTGTCTTTTGAAGTGAATCGAAGATAACGACAGAATGAAACCTGTTCTCTATGTATATTCGGATTAGGTAGCTGACGTGATCCACTTGTTGATCAGTTCGCATCCTTTCGGCCTACCGTAATCATGTTCCACGGAAACGGAGGAAACATGGGCCACCGGATACCTCTCGCTAAAGTATTCTACACCAAAATGCGTTGTAACGTTCTGATGGTATCCTATCGCGGGTGCGTGGTACGCTTTGACTTGCCTACATCAGCAGCTGATCTGGCAGTGCCGTTTACATAGATATGGCCATTCTGAGGGCTCTCCATCAGAGAAAGGTCAGTACATGCTCTCCCTGCGTCATTTCGCGAGATTCACGTGCTTTCTGTACATTGCAGGCATCCGCATAGACGCACAAACCGCGCTCGACTACGTAACTTCGAATCCCACACTCAATCGTACACCTATTGTAGGTCCCAGTGTGCGCCATTTGCTTCCCAATCGTCTGACACCACGTCCTCTCGCAGGTGCTCTACGGCCAATCCATCGGCGGCGCAGTCTCGATCGATCTCGCCTCTCGTAACCCTTCTATTGTGGGTTCCTTGACTTTTGCATGACCTGCGAACCTTAATCATATGCTTCTGTAAAAGATTCGCGCGCTGATCCTCGAAAACACCTTCCTCTCCCTCCCGCGCCTCGTCCCCTCTGCTCTCCCCCCGCTTGCACCCTTCGCGTTCCTGTGCCATCAGAAGTGGGACTCCGCGTCCAAAATCCCGCTCATACCCCCGACGACGCCAATCCTCATGCTCAGCGGCGCGCGTGATGAGGTTGTGCCGAAGCAGCATATGTTTGAGCTCTGGAAGCTCGTGCGTGCGCGTGAAGGTGAGCGCAAGGAGAATCGAAGGGCAGAGGAGGGCGTGAAGGAAGAGGAGATGGAGGAGGAAGTGCAGGACGTCAGGACGGGCGGAGGCTCGCGATTTGTCAACTTCCCGCAGGGGACGCACAGTGAGCTCTCCTTTCCGTATGCTTGGGGTGCCATGAACTGATGCCTGGTTTCTCTAGATGATACGTGTGTGCAACAGGGATATTGGATGATCGTGGCTGAGTTCGTTGCACGGCTCGGGCGGTCGTCTGGAGAGGCTGCCTGATTGCATCTGGACATTGGTAGCCTCACACTCTTCGTAAAACTGAGCACATCTCCCGCTAGAGTTTGCAGACCCTGTGCGTCGTGCTCCTTTTACGTCATGTCCTCGCTCATTGCATGTATTTTATGTCGCTTGGATACGAATACCCAAGAACTTGTTCGTCGCTCTGGGCAATGAGGATTCTGAGTAATTTTATGGCAAGATACCCTTGACCCAAGCGAAGGTTTAGTATGATATGCTGATTAACGCGAACCCGGTGATCTTAGTGATTTTGCCTGAATTCTCGACTTCGATTGCGTGACGAAAATGCCGTAGGTATAAATTTCGAATGTTATGGTCGCATTACAAGGATAGGTAATCTACAGGTCGCAGCATCACAGACGCACTACATGCTACAGGAGGTATAAAGTAGGGTAATGGTAACGGAAATCTAGTAGCCTGAGGTGCGCCAGAACAAAGAAAGCGCCATTGTCCGCAAATCTGATGAATGATGTAGGGTAGATCTCGCCTCATCTAACGCAAACCCCGACTCATCAGATGGCCCTCCCCGCTCGTGTGCTCCTCCGAAGAGCCGGCTCCGTGCCTTTGTTATCTAGCTGCTGTGGGGCCTGCCCACTCGTGCACGATCCTTTGTCCTCTCCGTTGCGCGGCTTCTTCGTACAAGGTGTGTGCCTCGTCTTCAGGCAGTCCTCACGTACAATGTCCCCGCAATGCGCGCACTGGGCGAACCGGAGGTTGCAGTGGAAGTGGTCCAGGTGCCGCTTGAAGGACGACCACTCGACGAATTCCCCGCAATCGGGCCACTGGCATTTGCCTGCCTTGCCCTCGAGCGGCCAGTGGCTTTCAAGATGCCTCTTCATCGCTGCGTTGTTGGCGTGCGGACCGCGATCGTTGCAGCCCGGCCATGCACAGGTGAGGACTGGCGTCTTGTCCTCGTCGGGACGCTTGCGCTTGCGAGATGCGACGGGGGCTGGTTGCGCTTTGCGCTTCTGGGGCCTCAGGGTGGTCATGGGAGGATCCGGTGCGGGCGCAGGTGCGTTGCTTCGCGACGCCGACGGGGAGCTGGCCTCCGTTGAGACGGATCTGCTCATTGGACACGGAGCTCTAATACAATGTGCTCAGCTCAATGCCAGGAATACGCTTGGACCATGAATTTACTTACGGTGCGCGCGACCCAGACGGATACTTTGCTGCCGCGGGATGTATCGGGACATCGTTGGCCCTCGTTGCTGCTACGGATAGGCCATCGCCGATATCCTCGCCCGAGTCGGACGACGGACCTCTGGGGCAATGATCGATATTGATTACCGGAGGGTTTGTAGAAGCCTGAGCAGGCTCAGCCGCTTGCCTCAGCCGATTGTCGCTGGCGGCCGCTGAAGGTCCCCTTGGCTGTTCGTTCGGCGGTCGGCACTTCAACAACGCGTATAGATCGCGATATCCGTATGGCTTCCACTGCGGTGCACGTCCTTTCTCATGGAGCGAGGTCTGATATGTTATTCTTCCTTCGGCGACCGGCGTGCGAACGGGAAGATTTGAGTGAACGCGTTTGTCCTCGCGCGGTATTTTATTGATGAACACCCTGGTTGAAACGGCGATAGGTCAGAGATAGCTTCGGTTTATGCGCATACGCTCCCAGTCTTTCCTCTGAGGTATATTCACAGAGGTGCGACCCGAAGCAGAACGCTGAATTTGGCCACTTACATTGGAGCTGGAACCAACTCATCCGGACGTGTCTCTGAGCCGTCAAGAGGATGATCTTTTTCGAACGCGTCGAAGTCGAAGATCTCGTCGCAGGAATGTTGCAGCATGATGTACGAGTGAAGGGGAAAGTTGAACGGAAAGTTGTCAAGGCTTGTTTCATTAGCGCGTGACGGCCCAAGCCACAATACCTACGCCTGGCCAATTCTCACGTGTCTCAAGTCGACGTGCCACTGGGCCTAAGTGGCACATGCTATGCTATTGTCTACCAGATGAGGACTGGCTTAAGCAGCTTCTGCGCACTGATAGGTACAATATCTACGAACCGGCAGGGAGATTTGGACGACATGCGGACAAAGTAACGCTCGTTAGCAACTTGGTTCTCGCTTATTCGTTGAGAACAAGAACTACTTGAACGAGGCTCCGGGGCTATTTGTCAAGCATAGTACATAGCAGTCTGTGAAGTACTTAGATATATATTTATTCACTGTCACTCCGATGGTCATGTTGTTTTACCTGAAGATCCAGGTGTACGGGGGCGCGCGCGCGAGTTCCCTTGTAGTCGCGTTCAGTGTACGCCGACTACGCACCGGAATTTAACACGTCTCAGTCACCGTGAATACATGTTAATGCTCTCACAAGCCTGATGTGTGGTTGAATAAGGATGACTCTGCTTGCTTTTAGAGTAGTCGAGATCGGTGACTCATCTAAATAATCACCTTTAAGCCTGGGAAGGAGCGAAACTACTATCCTGCGGCTATGTCATCATAAGACAGCATGGACTCCTGCACCCGCAGGTGGCCAATTAGATGTATGATGAAGGATATATTGATATTCGAAAGAAAACAGAGGCTATTGTGCGACAAGGTACAGAATTCGGGGATAGCATTATCTATGTAATACAAGGCGGCTTTGAAACGGCGCCACTCCAAAAGGCTGTAGTAGACCGACGGGAGGGAGAAAAGATGCAGGTTTACAAAGGTAAGTGGATGATGCGCAAGAGATTCACCCCGATCGTTGAATGGCACCAACGACAAGCGACACTTTGCTATCTCAATCCCTTCGACGATCGGGACTTCGCCGACGAACGGCGACGTTTGAAAGGATCATAGTCATCGTCATCTGCATCCGACGAAGGCTGGGTCCGTCTCTTTTTTGTGGCCCGCTGTACGTCTGACTCATCTTCATCCTCGTCGTCTTCGACATGTGCGCGCTTGGGTTGTGTTCGCGTCCTGCTTGGGCGTGCGCGGTTCGGGAGGACCGTTGGTACAGTCGTTTGTTGTGCCAAGATGGACGTCGACGCTGTCGGTGCGGCGGCGGCGGCTACTGTAGCACCTCTACCCTCGGTTTGCTTTGGACCGCAATTCAAATGACGAGAGCCTGCGACCCAATCGTCGCGAGTAACTTTTAAACACTTCTGGCATTGCGCCTGCAGCAGCTTGCAGTGAGTATCCAGCAGGTGTCGCCTTCCGTTTGACCTATTCTTCCCACAGTCCAGCCACTGACATTTCTCGCCGTGCTGGAGGAACCTGACGTGTTCCACTCTGATATGTCGAGCCAGTTCGCGTGCGTTGCGGGTCTTGCGGCCGTACTGGTCACAGCCCGTCCACTTACATTCCCCCGACCAATTTGGGTCATCAAACGGGTGGACATAAACCTTGAATTTGATCGACTTGCTACGACCTTGTTTCGGGGGAGGATGCTCCTCATCGTCTGCTGGGAGGGGAAGATTGGCGTCGATGATTTCAGCCAGCGCGTCATCTTCGCGAGTCTCGTCGTCTTCCTCAGTTTCGTTATCAACAACGTCGTTTTCTTCGTGTACAGGGTCGGCATCCGGTACCTCATCAATCGAGATTGTCGCTTGGAGGTTAGGGACGTCCTCGTTGGCGAAGCCAGTGGCGTCGCGCGCTGGAGACTGTGTCCGCTCAGGTTGGAAGAGAGACCGAACGTCAAGGACGGTCGCGCTGTACATACGTGAGCACATACGGCGTCAACAATGGAAATACTGATATCCGCACTCAAGCTTTTGGGTTCCAGTGAACGCGGCATGTACATTTGCGAAGTCTTCATCGGGTTCGCCCTCGGCGTCCAAGTCAGACAATCCGAACTCTTCCTCAGAAGAATCGGTGAATGGGCTTCCTTCTGGCCAAGTAGGAAGCGGGTATGAAATGTCCACCAATTTTCCATCGTGCTCCGGTGGTGTGATTGGCTCTACGTGGTCTGGGGAGATGGTGATAGGGTTTGTAGCGGTAGAGCCAACGCCAGACGACTCGATGAATCTCGAAAATTCCGGGAAGATGTTCATTTGGATGTCTTGGTGGTCATAACTTGAAACAGCCCCTGCGGGTGGCCAGTCGTCCGGGATGAAGGTATCGACGAGAGGAAGGTACTGTTCATAGTCATCGAGGCTTGGGTGTGTGTCATCACTATGCGAAGGGAATAACCGGGCGTGAGTGATGATCGTGGATGGAAGGGATAATGTCTGAAAGTGTCGCAACGCGTCGATACGCGTCGAGGCGCGTTGAATTCGCGTCGGGTTTGATGTCGGAGGGTGTGGACATAGTGATGATACTGACCTAAAGCCGGGTTTAGGATCATCTGGCTGGGCGGGATGATCCTTGTAGTAGGCAGAAAAATCGAACAGATCATCTGTAGTGAGTGCAGACATGGTGGAAGGTGGAAGTCAAAGATGCGAGTGGGTGGCCGAACCAGTTGGTTGAGACCTTATACGAAGCGCCCGTGGGCTCTGCTTTGCCCGACATAAGGTTTCGGTGACCACGCGGGCGAAATATTCCCTGTGGCTGGGCTATGCGATACTTAAATCTGTGCTGACTTGGTCCATAAAATTATCAGCACATCCGCTGAACAAGAGACGACAGACACAGACATTCCGAGAAAAGTGCGATAGAGGCCTCTGACGGCCTAAGCAGCGCATAAGTTTATACATGTCAGATTGTCTGTATTCGGCGCGGTATATGCTTTAGTACCGGAGAAGCATATCTACGAGACTTTGTGTAACTTTTCTAAGTGGTGCGTGCGGAAAATTAAGATGCCTTACTCAGATTCCCAATTGCCGTCGTCTTCCAGGTGCAGCGTGGCCAGGGGCCAATGCTCACATTCGATGCTTACATGCTACAATGCTCGAATGTTACTTTACTCCAGAACTCAGGAAGCATGTATTTCGAAACAAGACCGGCTTCGAGATTGCTTGTGGGACGAGACAAGAGGTGATCACGTTGCACGTTGACTCCTGGCAGGTATGGTGTCTTAACGGTACCCTGCGATCGATCGATCATCATTGGGCGCAATACAGATGTGCATCTGGGCCTACTTTTAAGCAGACACAGTTCAGCACGCCGTAGTGAATACCAATATCGAGGATGTATGCTGCTATGCTGGCAGCGATAGAGTAAGCCATCACTGTTGTTGGTGCTGACCCAGCAGATCAGACCTGTTATCAGATTTTCCGGGATGTGTGCGGCTTTGATATAAGACCCTAACGCATGGGTGGAATAGTCGTCTCTGCTCATTACCTGCCAAAGTCGAAGATGGAGATAAGGACGTAACATACCAAAAGGACGATACATCCAGTATCATTGCAGACATCAGTCACAGACAAGCCAGAGCGTGCATCCGACACTCTGTGTACAAATGTAAGACTGCAATCACAGACCTCCACGCAGAGCTGGTCCAACGGCGGACAGGAAAGATCTCACCGTCTCAACGTCATCGCTTCCCGGGACAAGTGGTCAAAAGCGAGCGCGTTAGCTCGAGTCTTATACTATTATATGATTCGATGAGTGTTTCGGACTACTTGTTCTGGTTATGACGCTGCATCTCCAGACGGGAAAGTCCCTGGGGTCAATTTTATTCAAGCTGCCAGTCCAAAGTCCGAAGGTATCGTGCAGACTGACGCGAGTTGAAGATCTGCAGTTGGGAGATCATGCATCAGTGTAGCGCTCTAGTCCGTACGATGTACAATGTTGCTCGCAGGAGGTCAAAATTCACAACAAGAGTCACAGAACAGATCCCATAAGCTCGAAGTAAGGGCATCTGGGGACCCCCGTAGACAATCGGAAGCCTTGACGCGCCACGTGGCAACACTGGCGCTCGCTGGCAGTCTCGTTGACCACTGAAAGCCGTCTTCTGTAACTCCGCAGTGCATCGCACGCACTGGATCTCAGTACAACGCCAACCATAATCTCGTGCGCTATATCGTTCAAAGCAAGGTCTCGATATCATATCGAGATACTCCCAGGAGTGAAGAGAGGATAACGTCGCTCATTGCCTCATCACTAGCGATGGAGCGGGAATGACCAAGACGCAGTGTACTAGGTTCATTTCATATGACCCCTGCCGAGAAGAGGCACGAATGGCTCACAACTTCAGAGGTAGTGCTTGATGATCTGAATGCACCCCAAAAATGAGATTGCACTTCCTCTACGATGTCTCGTAGGACCATTGTACCGCATTGTCAACCATCTGCAAAGTAGCGGCGTCTGCATTAGTCGCTTGATATTATGAAAAGAGCGGATAAAGAGAGCTAGAATATGTACTTTATGATATGAACCCTATAAGAGCCTATTCATAATTTTACCGCTGAGGATATGGATGTGGGATCATGCCACAGGCTATGTTGGTATCATTGGGGTCAACTATTCTATTGTGAAGCGTTTATCGAACGAATCAGATAGCTGCTACATACACTGCGCGGAAATAGCACGAGAGATTTACGAAGGTAGGAACCGGAGGCAGTGATACCCGAAATTTACAGTCACAGTTAGTCTGGAGGCGAAGATAGGACAGTTGGAACACGATGTCAATAGGTCTGAGTCCTGATCCTCGAAGATCTACGTAAGTTTGTGGTCGCACTGCCTGTACGAGCCCGCTTGGCCTGTCGAGGAACGTCATCGTTATCATGCGCGCGGGCTCTCTTTGCGGGCGGCGCCCTAGCTTCACCGACACCTTCCTTCTCGCAGCTTCCCTTGAGCTTCTTCCCCGTCTCTGCTTCTTTGGTCTTCGGCTCGACGTCCCACCACTTCTTCACTTTTTGAGGTGTGATTCCCTCATCCAAGAAGGCCAGAGCTTTTGCACATCTCGCGTGCCGCTTCCCCTTCATATCAACGCGGGTGGTACCATCGCACCATTCCAGCTGGCACTGCTCTGTGAGGTAGCGTACGTGCGTATTTGCCAGATGCCGGCGGAACGCCGGACGTCCCATGGCCTTCGGGCAGCCCTCCCATTGACACTTTGCCTCTCCTTTGGGCCAGTGCCCCCTCAAGTGAGCAAGCGTCTCGGCTGCGCCAACGAACATCTTCCCGCAACCTTTCCAGAGGCAACGGACGATGCAGTCGGGATCGTGGTAGTGATCTTTGTTGCAAGGGCAGGGGTTAGCATGAGGGCATGGTGGTACGTCCGCGGGGTTGCTTCCTCGGGAGAACAATTGTTGCGGGAAGAATGGTGGGAAGGTGGGAGGATGAATCTCGATCTGATCTGCATTCGGTACAGAGTCCAGATACTTCTGCGCGAGCCAGAAATATTCGCAACTATGACTGCTTGAGCATCTAGGTCGAACATACAATCTAGTACTCACTGGCCGCAGCGGTGTCTCAGCGTAGAAGCGGTCGAGACGAGAGGACTCGATTTGATGGAATCAACGACGAAGGCGTTCAAAATCAACGAGATTAGAAATCCCTCATCCAGTTGCAGCATCGAGGGTTTGAGTTGCGGCTCTTCGTTACGTGACTCATGACTTGTGGAGTCGGACAAATCGGGAGTTGTAGAGGCTTCAACAGGCAACTCGGCTGTGCCGGAATCATCATGGAAGTTGCTAACCAAAGCAAAGGGTAGTGGAGCAGGAGGTGTTAACTCCGCTGAGGAGGGTATCGGGGATAGATGATCTCCAGAATCGTAGAATTCAGGGAAAGCGGTGCTGGGGTCCAGAGGCTCAACCTCTGGGAGATCGAAATAGCAGTCGAGAAGCGTGTCTTCGTACGACGACCATGCAGATTCTTCTGAAGATCGTTGAGAAGAGAACCTGGACAAGAGCCGTTAGTCCAAGGCCTTGAACGATCCCGGTTGTTCAAGGACAGGCACAAAGGGTAGTGTGAACGCTCACCGTAGGGCTATCTCGTTTTGAACTGCTTGAGCAAGTTGTTCATAATCGATCGGAGGCTCGAAAATTTGGTCGACAGCGGTTTGTGCCATCTTTGACGGTGGATAGATAAACTCAACAAGATCGAGAATCGTGGGGGCGATCGATTGAAGTCTGAGGTGTTGAGGTTGAAGAAACGAAACGCGCAAACCCGAGTTCAACATGCACGTGGGAAGCTCCGCACATATGCAAAAGTGGCCCGCTTCATGTCGGCAGACCATATTCGGGATCGGATACCGCCGTCGCCCGCAACTGCGAATTATTGCCTGAACGTCCCTCGTCATGTACTGTCATGCATGTCCCTAACTGATGTCTAGCATATACAGAATATGAGCAGCAGAAGACCAAGGACATGAAGTCGCCCTCGACGCGGAAGGTATACACTTCGCACGCCACTCACGACGGACGACTTGGACAATGTGGCGACGTTCCTCCAGCATAACAAGGTCTTGCTAGCATGGTTCAGAGGTCCTATGACGCGACTCAGCTTTGACGAAGTTATCCGAACCGTACAATACCATTAGAAAACTTACGAACTAAGTTCATTGTTACAGCAAATTTATAACCCTCATGCCCCAATTGGTATTGTTATCCAGAGCCGACACTCGTTCTGATGTTGCTTTGCAGGCTACAGTATACCGCAATCATGCCAAGGGTGGGAAAGTACCTTGCCACAGATGTTCGCAAACAATCAGACTACGGCGGCCAGTGGTACATTAGTGATCATATCATTTATAGATTGGCGAGCCTTTGACGAGAAGCTTTGCGTCTAATGGGAATTTGCGCTAGGACAGGTTGCTACAGAGGCCATCCAAAATTCGTCAGAAGGATACACCGCAGGAAGAAGCCGCCTCGACATCTGACATTCGTGAAAATCAAGAGATGAGTGTTCTTCGCGTTGAGCTCATGCTTCACGTATGTGTCCAACGAGCCGTACAGCCATGCGATTCAAACTACAGAGTCCCCCACATGAAGCCCCAGAAGAATCTGAGTCAGTGGCACACGAACTACAGGACAATGTAGAACTTACATATGCGGAGCTTCTCGCGTTCGGAGACTACCGTTGCCTACATGACGTGAAATTGCGGTATTAGCGCATAATGCGAAGGTGGGCCGGCAATGTTTTTGTATACACGCCCCAAAAGTTCAGGCTTATGGTTACTCTTGTGCCAGGATCTGCAGACATACGCGTATAATTGTGGGCGTATTCTAGCAAAAGAATTGTCCAGGAAGAAGTGGCAGAGACAGGACGGCAAATGTCAGTGCAATGTCGTCCACCATCTGGATCCGGTAGGAATAGCAAGTAGACCAAAGGTACATCTATCGACACCGTAAGTGCCGTCGATCTCCAGAATTCAACAGGTTCACGGTCTAATGCACAGGGCAAGGCCTCAGGTGCAGAGATGAGAGTTCGAAGTGTGCGCAGAAGCGACCGTGGAAGGACTCGTATCAGTGAGTCATCTGAGGAGCCGCCTTATCTCTCATCACGTAGGCTTACTGCGTTATACTAGAAACGTTCATATCTCTCGTCGGGACGTACCACTTTGCCAATGACACATACAGCCCGTCCATCCGAAGCCACTTGCTCTGCCGCATTTGCCCTGACAGCCCTCGCTCTTTCTCCGTGTCCGCGTCACTTCCCACTTCTGAAGTACTCCGGTTCTACAGCGAGTTTCAAAACGGTACCAGGTTGCTCACCCAATCATGGCCGTCTGGGTGGCGACTTGGCCATCGGACCAGCAAGTACTCTGACGTGTCGAAGGTCGTACGGTCTGTATCACTTGCTCAGTCGAATCCGATCAAGTACACACAGCATGACTCCACCACGTTCAGGTAATCGCCAGCAAGCTCATGTAACGGAGACCAAGGCATCAAAGAGTGTCGGGACGAGGACTAAGGCACTGACGGCAAAGTTGTGGCCTTTGGGCCATTCTGCGAGTCACGTGGTTTCGCCTTTGTGACAGCACGGAGCGGTGGCCCACTCGATCAGACTCGACGCCCACCATTCGGTGCAGACGAAGGTGCTTCGTTGCTGATTTGAGCCATCTTCAGAACCAGGCTCGCTTCCATTGGTCTCGGAGAACTCGAAGTGTTTCGAATGACGACCATACGTCGACGATCAGTGCAAGTGAATTTGGTGTCATTCAGTGGCTCTTCATGAGCCAACTTCAACTTCAGTGCACGCTGCGCGCTCCATGCAACTTGCAGCAGGTATTCAGGTCTCGAAGTAGTGCGCATGCTGATGCAGAAAAAACATAGAGCTTCATGTAGGATTGCATAGCACGTGTGGACGTGGATCTGCGACTTGAGACGCGTACGACTGCTGGCCGTGGGTCCCGAAAAGATTCATATAGAATGGTAGGAATCGAATATTGAGCGCTGAGCGTGATATATGAACGTCGGGTTCGTGAGATCTGGGACCGTACTAAGATATCATCACAGATCCCAGGGTGCTTCAATATAGTATGAACGCCAGCTGCGTGTTCACGAACCAACAATGCCAGCAGGTTTCAAACGTTTTCCTTGGGCGAGTACTCTAGATCTTCGAACGCCAAAGACACCATGCTCTGGGTCTCCGCTATCCACGCGAGGGAGATCATAGAACATGTATAATACTGGAGGCAGCACATCTGATAAATATCAGTACGCCGCCAGCGAGTGTACACACGAGCTTGTGAGAACGAATACAACAGAACAGAGAAAGTTAGAACTACAATGAAGCTGTACCTTACACCAGCACAAATCGGAAGATGCTCAAAGCTACGGAAAGGAACTAAAGATACAAGTCCAGAGTAATTACCACACCCAGTCCAACCTGCCCACGTCGCCGGCTCAGCGACAACGCGTCTTCGCCACTGCGGCAGTCGAAGAGGAACCCGCCACAGACGCGGCAGCGCCGCGTCGTTTCACGATATTCCTGTTCGATTTTGGCAGTGGCTGCTCACCGTCCACCCGAGACCGCTTGGATTGTCTCGACTCCTCTTCCTCTGCGCGAGCTCGCTTGGTGGGTCGTGCCGCACCCATGACGGCCCCTCCATCCTCCCGCCGCATCCTCGACTCATCTGAGGTGCTACCCTCATCCTCGGCAATGGCGTCCACAAGCTTCCTCCTCGGCGCGACCCTTTCGAACCATGCCGTGACCTCCTCGCGCGGTTCTCCCTTCTCCAGCAACTCCAGCGCTTCGATACACCGCGCGTGTCGCCTGCCGTGCCAGTCTCGGCGTACGCACGCTCCGCAGAAGCTGCACTGTACCTTGAAGTAGCCGGCGTGATAGTTGCCCAAGTGCTTCTCGATTGACGACGCCTTCACAAGCGGCTTTTTGCACCCTTCCCACTTGCAGATCCCGGCGTGATCGCGCCAATGCGATTTGAGATGCGCGAGCGTCGCTTCCCGGCCCAGAAACATCTTCCCGCAGCCATTCCACCGGCACTCGACGATGCAGTACGGCGTGTGCACGTGGTCCTTGTCGCACGGGCAGGGATCGACGTGTGGACAGGGCCAGATCTCGGCGTGTTGGTGTTGTCTGGAGGGCGGGCTGTATGGTAGGAAGGGGAAAGTGTAGGGAAGGGGGGGTGTGAGGTGGTCTTGAGGCAGCAAACTTGCGTTGATCCTCCGGATGTCTTCTTCGTGCTCGCAACTGAGATATTATAAGTGACATGCTTGAAGACCAACAAATGAATCACTTACTGGAAGCACCGGTGGTAAACGTTGGTGCCATCGAAGACAACAGGCCATGCAGCGAGGTCTGCAGCGCTGCTCGTTGATGAGCCCTCGATGAACTCAGGTAATCCAGAGGACAATGACATCGCGGGTGATGACTCCGCGGTTGCCTCGTCGCTCGCGGTGCCGTCCGTCAGGCCAGGCGTCGAAGGCGAATATGCGGGTTCTGCGAACTCCGCATTCACCGGCGAGGACGGTACGTACTCGGCCAGATTCAGGTCCTCTTCTGGGGCATCGAATTGTGGCATGGCCATGATGGGGTCGAAGTCTACAGGCCGTATGATGTCTTCAAAGTATACGACCGGGGGCTCTTCAATTTCACGGATGGGCGGAAACGTGAGTGGGTAGCTGTGCGCAGTCCGTTAATATTTCGAATACAGCATATAGAGACCGGAAAATAGACATGAAATGTACGAGCGACGAAGATCGAGAACGAGAAAATTTGGGAGATACCCACTAATGGCTCAAATCGCGCAGTTCATATCGATCGAGGATGAAGTCGTATACGAGGCACGTAGCGAAGTCGGGTGCCACAGCTTGAGCCATGTCTAATAGCCGATGGTACTTTGTACTGTGGAGATCGAGAGTCGAGGAGATCGAGAGCGATCGACAATGCAACGCAGAGGACGAGGCTGAAGAAAAACGCGCAGACCCGAGTCCAACATGCACGTGGACAATCTCCGCGCACTTGCAAAAGTGGCCGGCTCGGCTGTCCACACTTGAGTCGGGTCTCGTCTCACGCGGCAGCGCGGATGTGGACCGCTGCTCTCGCTGTTGCCCCTTATTGTCTACCATGTCTACTACCATTATCTCTCGTCAACGAGCAAGAATCGCGCGCAGAGGACGAGAGGACGCAGAGCAACCCCCGGCGCGGAAGGCATCGACTTCGCACGCCACTCGCGGCTGCTTTGTGCGGGATTGTGGCTGAGGCTCTGCCGGTACGAGGAGTATCACTGCCGCGACACTTTGATATCTCATTGTCCTATTGTGCCGTTGAACGCGAGCTGTAAGCTACGTGTGCAAGAGATACTGACTAATTTACGATCCGCGTCCATATATGCGGTATTCTCAGGGTATATGCGCGGCCATTGTCCGTCTGCGCGTTAGTTTGTTGACATCTCCGGCCAGCCCACCTTTCGTCGACCCAATCGAATGTGGTCAACGCCGGAGCTCGGCCTGGGCCGGACCACGAACGATGCTCGCAGACGACAGGAACGAGGAGGGGTGCACTGGAGAGATGTCCTTCAGGTGACTGTACTATCGAAGTCGTGGACTCATGTTGCGACTGATTGCCATCGCAGGGCCTGTCGAATCGGAATACTGACTACAACGACGGCCCCCGAAGGGATGAGGGTGTTATGCTATCGAAGTGAGGACCTGCATGCATGAGGGCTCGACGACAGTGAGGACGAATCCAGGTGAGCGATCCATTCCCAAAGGTCTATAGCATTTTACCTGAGGCACACATGCTACGAGGCCATAAGATATTCTAGCCAGTGGACGGTAGATGCAGGTAAGTAGACCAACTGCCAAGCGTTCGAGTTAAGCGCTCACATTTGTCAGGCCCTTAAGGTCTGCGCGCCGGTAGCAGGGTCAAGAAGATGCGGGACTAGATACTGGGTATAGATATGCTATATGCTGATGGGAGGAGCGGTATGCGGAGGTCAGTGATAAAGACCGTATATTCCAGTGCTCAGTGACGTTGAACTAGACGTGCAGGTGTAAAGGTGACGGGAGGAAGCTCTCCAGTTCCATCTCTGTCCAGAACACCCACAGATCGTCCAGGAGTTCTGTATTGACCAACTCAAGGCGTTGCCCTGCTTAGACAAGTTGCTGGCGAGACGAGGACACATTCGGCGGGGTTGATGCTGCAAGACTCTCGAGTCGCAGACCAGGCAAGAGAGGATCTGATGGGCGTCAAAAACGTCGTGCCGTACGTCAGGCTACGATCCCATACTCGTCTAGCGGCGCGATTGCTGACTGACTCCTCGTTGAGAACCATAAATCGTATATGCGAACGCGGCTACATCCATGGCGCATACAGTAGGGCTTCCAGCGGCCGATCTTCGTCAAGTTCGGATTACAACAATTCTCAGACCAAGCTCCCGGAGTACAGACAGACAGTACGAGAGCTGACGGCCTCAAGATAGAGCGTGATTGATGACGGTTAGTCTTCTGAGCGAATCCGCCGTCGTAGCAGCATGCTAACCAGGGTATTCTGCGGTGTGTACACCAAGCTATAAGCTACATGGCTAGTGAAGTGCAGAACCGGGGAACAAGGTTTAGGCATGCTAAATGCTAGCGGGAGGTGCAGTATACCGAGGTAAGCGCCGAGGGACACATCTTCCAGTGCTTGGTGACGTTGACCAACCAGACGTAGGCAAAAGACACTCTCCGAGAGCGTGGTGGCGCCAGCTCGAGTTGCAGTACCGGACGAGAGGGGTATCCAATGGGCGATAAGAGCATAGTGCAGTGTGTCATGTAGGGATCTCGCATCGATTCAGAACGCTGCGATTACTGACCAAGTCCGTGTCAAAGCCCACGAGTTGTTCACGAAGCCCCGATCCACGCATGACGCACCCTGTGGGGCCTTCAATAGCTGGTCTTCGCCAAGCTCAGAGTACGACAAGACTCCAGACCAGGACCCAGAAGACAAAGCACCAGTGGATAGCCTAGGAGAATCATGTCCGTGGCGGTGCGTTTTCTGGTCAACTACGCTCTAGAACTAGTTGGTTGACCAGGGCTTCCAGCTGATACACGCCAAGCAGAGATCCACGAGATGTGCAAGTCCTAGGACGTCCAATTCGGCGCGGGCATAACCCCCATTCATGCAAGGGAACCTTACGAGCCCGTTCCAGCACCTTCCGTGCGTCCTCCAGCACAGCCCTGCACACAGCACTTCCGCCACCAGTTTTTCAACAGCCCACGTCTTTTCCCGAAAATCCGCCCAAACCGGGTCAGTCACCATAATCGTATCTGGACAAATTAGTCAATGAAGCCAGGGGCAGATCTGCAGTGGGCCTGTCGTGCTCAGGGGAGGTGCCAGCAAACTAATGCGGCTGAAGTTGAGGAGATCCACGTAACAAAGGGGCGTCCCGGTGTCGGCTTTGCGCCCCGAAGGTGTGGCCTTCACAGGCTTTCAGCCACCGGTCACGTGGTGCAGGGCTTTGAGGCGGCGGCGTGGCAGCGTGGCTGCTCGTTCGAACCCCACATTCCGGTGCTTTTTGTCTCCTTTGAGCTCGTCGCGACACCAGGTTGAACTCGGGCAGCGAACGACGGCGCCAGGCTATGCAAGGGCCTTGGACGGTGACCTCATGCAGGCGGATCCTACGTGCGAGCGCACAGCTAGACTGAGGGAGGGTATATGGCGCGTAACTCTTGTGTCTGAACGGGAAACTACTAGCGGAATTCCGGAGCGAGTTGGACGATGCGAGGCTTGGAAGGGCTTGGGGGCGAGAGATCCTCTGCGAGGAGTGGATGACACTGCGGATGGGCTTTCAATGCGTGCGTCACGGAATCTGACTATTGCGAGCATTGCTCAGGTGTTGTGGCCACGGTTATGCACACGATGATGCGGTCGCGCCTTGGCGCACGAGCTTCCGTTTGCGCACATGTGGTGCAGTCGGGGCCGACTGGAGAACGGAAGTCTGCTCGCCGACTTCTCTGCATGAGGCCTGCAGCGATTCGCCGCACATCGGTTCCACGTTGGAACTCAGGAAGTCGGATCGTTGTCCCGGACCCGCAGCTCTGGTATATGATGTGGTCCCTTCGGTGTTAGCGGTGCACCGTATGGTCAGCACAAGCCCGACGTCAACGCTGCCAACGACCTTCAGGTTGTATTGGTCTGCGAAGGATTGCGCGCGTTGCGCACGTTGTGTGTTGGCATCTGTCCATTATTATTGACCCATCAAAGTTACCACAATTTGGCATTGGTTGGGCCTAAATTATCCTGCTGCACGGCGAGGGTTTGTCTACCAAAATTCGGATTGACATGGGCAGGAGAAGGGACGGAGTCCTTGAAGTACTTGACGGACTTCTCACAGAGTACACAGCCCAGCTGGCGTGCTGAGACTCAGTGATTCGCATGTTTTCCGTTGTCGCCGTCGACACGAACCGTTGGTATTAAGTCAGGGTACAACATAAATAGTATTAACTGCGTTCGAGATAAGCAAACTTCAGGTTTCAAACTTCAAGAAGTGTTAGTGACCGAATAAGGCAAGTGTCGTTCTTTGCAGCTTCTTTCTTCACTCGATGACGGTCAGTGACGCGCAATTACTCCGTACAGATAGGCGACTCGAAGATGTGCCGTCTTGCACAACGGTTCCGAGTCTGATATTCGGTGGCGATTCTCCTGGCATCTGTCTGCGAATAGACTTGGGTTGGGGCGAACGTGAGCTGTGCTTGCGACGCGAACTGGTGCTCGCAGCGATAGAGAACACAAGTCGGCGACGATCTTGGTGAACGTGACAGAGAATACCGATAGGATCGCGTGAAAGACAGGCGGAGGAACACGGACGCGTGGCCCCGTCGCTCGTCACGTTCATCATCCGTCAAATTATCCCTCTTTTGCTCCACAATTTCCACAATTTCCTCTGTCAACAGTATATCAGTCCTTGGTCAAGTCCAACTCAAATAGCTGCGTCTAGCAGCTAAGGTTCTTCACAGCCTTCCCCGTCGACCTCCATGACCTTTGCAACTCTGCGTGCTCTGCACGCCATCATCGGCGCCGCCATTGACGACATCGAGCGGGTCTACCACGCCGCCGACGCCGACCAGAGGTACCCTCTTTCGCCTGTATCGCCCACGTCACCGTCATACTCGACAGCGTCGACATCACCATGGTCGTCCCGCGAAAAGCAGTCGCAGAACGACTGGCCCCCTCCTTCGCCAACCGCCTCTATCTACTCTTCAACCGAGTCTGATATCAGCATCGACGACGTCCCATGCAGCAGTGGCGGGTGGGAGGAGCCTGCATTCGAGATCCGCCGTGAGAAGGAGGTCCAGATACCCCGCACCAAGACGCCCTCCCCGCCGTCTCCAGTGAGCCCGGTGACGCCCTCTCGGCGGGGCAGATGCAACTCAGCGACGGTTCCCCGCACCCCAGGACCTGTGCCGAGCACGCCTCGCAGGAGTGGGGACACTCCTCCAGGCGCGGGAGATGGTCGTATTGTGGGAGGTGCGCCAAGCACGCCTCGCAGAAGCAATGACACGCCTCCAGGCGCGGAACAGGATTCTCCATGCACCCCGCGCAACAGGGACGACTCCCCCTACGTCCGCCGACCTCCCCTGCGTTACGCACCGCACTCTCCCCCGGGTCTCGGCTCCAGCGCGCGCAAGAGCGGCGATACGCCACCCACTCCCGCTAACAGCCTGGCGTCGCCCCTCGTCCCGCGGCGCCGCGAGCTCGCGCCTTCGCCTCCAGAGCTCGGTTCCAGCACGCGCAGGAGTGGCGACACACCCCCCACGCCCGCGAACAGCCTGGCGTCACCGCAGGTGCTACGGCGACGCGAACCCGCGCCCTCTCCGTACGTACCAGGCATGGGTACGCCGTACTCGTCACAGCAGAGTCGGCGGCGCATCGAGGTGCCTTACACGCCCTACGCGCCACACGAACACGGATACGGCCAGCCGCGCCTCCCGCACTCGCCACCGCCCACGCCCGCCTCCCACGTCTTCCCGTGCGCGCCGCTCGATTACCCAGCGCTGAATAATCCGTTCTACCCCTCGGAGAAGGAGAAGGCGGAACGCGAGCGGGACGCCGGGGCTGAGGAGCCTGAGACGCGTGCCCGCGCGGAGGCGCTGACCTCGCACCCGGCGGTCATCGCGGCCTCGAACAGGCTCGTCGCTGCGTGCGGCCAGCTGAGCGCGAGCATACAGAGGCCGTTCCTCACTATATGCGATGCAGCGATGGGGGTGCGTACCTTGATACACCGAGAATCCGGTAGTCTTAGGCTGACTCGTGTTCACGCGCAGTACCACCTTCCTGCGTGTCTGCGACTCCTGGAGGCGACGCATACGTTCGAACTGCTCCGCGTTGCGGGTCCTCGGGGGCTGCACGTGCGCGAGCTCGCGCGCCAGATTGCGGCGCTCCGCTCAGGAGGCCTTGCAGAAATCGAGTCGGGCGGGGAGATCGACCCGAGCAAGCTAAGTAAGTTGTATTGCGCTCAAGGCAACGCATCTTGTAACAGTCTTGTCTTGTCTTGTTGTCTTGCAGGCCATGTCCTCCGCCTTCTCGCGACGCACCACATCACGCGCGAGGTGCGCCCGGACGTCTTCGCGAACAACCGCGTGTCCGCCGCGATGGACTCCGGACGCGCCGTGCGCGAGCTTGCGTCGGATCCCGCAGCAAAGTATGACGGGACGGACGGGATTGCAGCGTTCGTCGGGTTATGGTGCGTCTCCACTCCTCCAGTCTGCCCTGTGGGAGTATCACTAACACCAGTGCAGCACGGATGAACTTTTCAAAGCTTCTGCATACCTCACCGACTGCTACCTCCCGTCGCCCAGCAGCGGGAGCGGGAACACGAAGGGCCGTGACGAGAAGAATCCCAACGCGAGCGAAGGCGCGGCCGACGAGCCCACGCCAGACCCGACGCACCCGATGCATGCGCCGTTCAACCTTGCGTTCCGCACGGGCACGCCGTACTTCGAGTGGCTCGAGCGCCCGCAGAACGCCGCGCGCCTGCGCCGCTTCGGGCGCGCGATGACGGGGACGGGCGCGTGGGAGGTGCCTGGGGCGGTCATTGGAGGTGGGTATATGCGTCCGAATCTCTGTGTATGCGTCGGGGTCGGGGTGCTGTGGGGTGCATGCGCGTTATTTTAAGCTTAGAGGATGGCGTGATTGTCGGGAGTTAGGAAACGACTTTGGATATGATTTGCTGATCATCCGCACCTTTGCATAGGATTCCCGTGGCACAATCTTCCGGCGGGGGCGCTCGTCGCGGACGTAGGCGGCGGGATCGGCTCGACGAGCATGCTGCTCGCGCATGCGTTCCCGCATCTGCGGTTCCTCGTGCAGGACAGGGCGCAGGTCGCGCAGATGGGCGAGGCGGTGAGTGGGGATCCTCGTCCGTGCAGATTGGGCGCTGATGGTCGTCGTCTCTTTATATATTGCTTTTGAACATACCCGCACGCTCCTATCCTTTTCTGTGACGAATGTGGCGTATGTCCGCGGTGCCGACTTCTGTCTCCGGGACGCGAATTGCGCGCGCGATCGTGTTCTGCACGGCATGTATCCCTCGTTGGCCTGACCCGTTGATTGATCCGTGTCTTCTCACCTCGTTGGTGTCCGCTAACGACGTCGAGAAGGCCTGGCGTGCGCGTTGCCCCGAGTTGCTCGACACGGGCCGCGCGGCGTTCCAGGGCCATGACTTCTTCATGCCCCAGCCGCCGTGGCCTGCGTCTCTGCGTTCGAGCATCGCGGAGGGCCATGCAGCGGAGTATGAGAGTGAGGAGGCGAGGAAAGAGGCGCCTGCAGTGTTCTTGCTTAGAGTAATCACACATGATTGGCCAGATGAGTATGTTACTAGGTAAGCCTCTCCTTAGTCAATAAGGACGCCTTGTGTTGATGCTTCTGTTGTTGACAGGATTCTTCTGCACCTCCGGAAAGCAGCAGCTCCGGAGACGCGTCTAGTCCTCGCGGACTACGTCCTTCCTCTTGCGTGCATTGATGAAGATGATGACGTCGACCCGTATACCTGCGGGACTGGAAGTAGCAAAACCAAGAAGGACCCGCTGCCTGGATCTGTACGTACCCTTGCGCCCGAGGGCTCGCCGCTACTTCCAAACTTGGGCAAAGCAAACGCAAACGCGTACTGGTTGGACTTGACGGTGAGCTCGTCCTGGAGGCCTCTGGATCTTCGCTCAAGTCTGGTTGTAGATGCGTGTGACGTTCAACTCCCAGGAACGCACGCTACGCGAGATCGCCGCTCTGACGCTTACGGCGGGCTGGAAGGTCGTGCAGGTCACGCGCTCGGAGGGGTCGCTCTTTGCGCACATCACCGCAGTGCCGGTGGACATTCCCCGGGAATCCCTCTCCCTCCTTACCTCTCCACTTCCCGGCTCTGCTAGCGTAGGGAAAGGTGAGTTGGACTCGAACAGCTTCGTTCTGCCTGACCGACTGACTTCGTCGATGCAGGCAATGCAGGTGCTGAGCGTACGGGCCCTGGATCCAGCCCAGAGAAACAGGCTGAAATCAGGAGTCCTGCCATGGGCGACACGTTCTGCTCCCGTATGGACCTCCCATCCGAAGATGCCATCCGCTGGCGCTTCGGCCGAAAAGCCTCGGGCGGCCTGAAGAGCTCCCCGAGTATCAGCGACCCCGCGTTCTGGCGCGCCGGGCTCATCTGGCGCGGACGCAAGAAGCGGCCGCAGCCGCTGGTTGTGGACACGAGTGCGGCGCAGGGACTTCACGCGTCGAGCTCGAACCAGGAACGGCGCGGGTATGCTCCGCCGCCCCCGCCGCCGATCCCCGCGCATGAGATGCAGCCCATGGCACTTTTGCCTGCGTACGAGCCGCGCTCGTCGTCGAGGGCGCGGTCGAAGAGCAGGGCTGGGACGGGTGAGGTGCATGTGCAGGAAATGTCGTCTCGGATTGAGGGGTGGAGGAAGGAGCTGAGGAAGATGCGCAGCCGGACACAGTTGGGCTCGGTGGATGTCGATGCGGAGGCGAGGAAGGCTGCTGCGAAGCAAGCTGAGAAGGCTGAGAGGGCGCATAGGAACGGGTAGGAATGTGCAAAGGCGGTGAGGAATTCGGACTGCTTATGGCTCGGACTCAGCTTTCGGACTTGAATGGACTGCTTGGGGGGTCGTGGAAGAGGCTTCTAAATGGAACTTTGTATACCTCGTACAGTACTTAGACATTTAATACATTCGGATTGCATAGTACACATCTCGAGCGATCAATTGGTTCCCAAGATTCTTCAGCTCCTCCCGGTGCCGGCCTCACGACGCGTCGCGACGCGACTTCGACGCGCGAAGAGACGCAACAGTCATACGCACGTGCCCGTGAAACTCACGTGCATGGGCGTCTGGCGGCCCTTTTGTTCACCGCTTTGAGTCGGAGCCCGCACTCCTTTGGCAAGAGCTGTGACTGGGCTTGAGCGATGACGACTGCAGTGTTTTCGACATCGTCCCCGGTCGACACGGCTGATACTTCTATGCAACATGCATTGTCGGATTTTGCCCGTCCAGCGGTTTTATACCTGTCTCTTAGGTGGTCTAGGGGCACTCTGCGCCGGTGACGACGTCCAGAAACAAAGGGACAACTCGCGAACTCACCGACCTACGTTCTGGAGGACCGCCGACGCTTGATCAACCTGTTATCAAGTCGAGCGGTGTGAATCTAGCAGTCTTCTCTTTCATCTTGACTTGTGACTACTGTCAATGCTCTGTAATCTTCGCTGGCCGTAGCTTGCTCGACTGTAATAGAACAACCCATTTATCATGATCTTAATAGCCTTCATAGATCACGGCATGGGACTGCCATACGTGCTGACTGAGTGCGGAGCATCTGCATGCAGAGAGAAGGTGAGTTCGTTGACCCTACGCAATCAAGCACGTCACCCACTGACTTGTATCGAGACCAGTATCGCTAGAATATCAGATAGCCTCCTATATGCGCATGTAACAACTCAGTAATCACATTTGGTGCTCTCGTTATGGAGAGCATCGGTGAAATGTAACGCAAATACTCGGTCGACGCACCAGAGACTTGCTTGCCCGCCACGTCCAATATCTGACGGGAGGCTCCTGTGCATCCGTGAATAGTGTTCCGAAGGTTCTGCTGCTGTTCGCATGGAGTTTCTTCAGACGTCTTCGGTATGCGGACGGTGGTGTTCGTCAGCATGACCTGATGTATGCATAAGATAGGCTCAGGTGTCGTCCGGGCGTATACTAGCATGACTACAATTGTTAAATTGAAACTGATCAAGGTATCTAGCATAGGCCCACGCACCTTAGAATCCAGACGTCACGCAATACGCAATATACGAATATCAATAGGTAGAATAGCCTTTTGACATTGCTTGACGAGCGCACACGCTCACCGTGTCCCCAGATTGCGCAAGTTGAGGTTCAGTGTTATCCTGTCTGCTATGGTCAGTGATATGTCTTCCTATCTGCTTCTCTGACCTTGGCATAGCTGTGTGTTGCGCCGCCCTCCAGGTCACTGTACTTCCCCAGTCTTGGAGCAGTAGTCATCGACCGTTTAGCAATTTCCGACGCGAGCGTACCACAGGAACATTTGCGATCATGCCTGGCTTAGAACAGAGTAGCTACTCTGTCCACAGTGGACTGATCGTACAACAGAGGTCGTCTCGTAGTCCACGTTCGATTGAGAGTTAACACGAGCTGATGGCTAACGGCACTTCAGCAGGATCATCAGGGCAGAAGAATCAACGACCTACTTGCAGCTGAATCCGACCTCGGCGTTCGTTAATACCCTTGACGAGACCCAGACGATCTTGTCCACACTTCCAGTACCCTTCGGTGCCACTCAACTCGCTTAGGCCATAAGTGTGGCAGCCGACAGCCACAGTCGGGATCCGATCGCTGCAGCGCATGCGCTTCACCTGGTGGACTCTGCGGCATCCCTCGTCGGCGGAAGTTGTTCTTCTCTGCATCGTCAAAGTGCTGCTTATTATCAGCGGCGACGCGGCTGCTATCCGAAGCCCAACTCCCCATGGTTATCTGGCGGCCTGATGCACGTGGAACGTTGTGCGCGGTCGCCGCCGCTTTTCCAAAATGGGCCGTTCGTTTTCAACTCTTCAACCACAGCGCTTCTCTGCTCCTTCCCTCAGTCTTGCTCTCTGCGGTCTCTCTCCCCCACCTTCATCAGCTCTACTCTCCACTGTCTCAGATGTCTCAGTTGCCAATTAATCCGCCCCTTTCTCCCCAGTCTCAGAGGACTTTCGAGGAGCTCTTCGATATGCAACGCTACGAAGAAGAACACCCTGAGCCCCCAGTCGACACTGAATCCCATGACTGCGATATGTATGTTTAAGTCTCCATGCATCCCCCTCTGGTCTGCGTATACCGACTGTCATCCTCTTCTATCCCATATTGTCCGTGTATGATTTTGATCTGTTGCTCATTGAATCTCTCCCAGATTTCCGAAAACTGCGTGGTCCCCGGACCACAATTACGTGATCGGTTTCGATCACACGCAAGCCACCTACGCTCCGGAGCCGTGGTTAGTGCCAGCTGGAGTGCCCCGGCTCGTATCGACGCACCTGTCGTTCGCAGCAGGACAGGGTAGCACCAACGGGGCGGGAACGAGCGGGCTCGACCTTAGGTGTGTACTGTATTCCCTCCTCTGCATTGGGTCATACTAACGAATATACATCAGTCTCCCGAGGCCTACCGACAGAGTCACGTCTGACTCTGACGTATCATCTCCCAACTCTGCGGGACGAACACCGTCCCCGGTGCCGTATGGGATGAACCCGAGCACCTCGACAATGGCGCAAGCAGCACACACCGCGTCAATGCCGATGGTCTCGGGCGCGTTCCGGTCGATGCAGGTCGGCAGCACTGCCCTCCACGCCTCGCCACCGTTTCCGGCAAGCCACGAAGACTTCCCGATCTCGGGTCTGAGGTCCACCGCCACGGATTCGTCGCCCACCCCTTCGCCACCGCACCCGCCCACGCCCTCCGTCATTCCTCGCGAGAGCGAGATCGACACGGTCTGGCTTCAGCCATCGCCCCCGTCTGTGGCTCACGCTCGGTAAGTCTTTCCTCGTTCACATGATCCGAGCTTATTCTCAATGCTCATCAATCGTGTACTAGACGGACTCCCGTTTACGCACAAGAGGCGCTGATGGAGACCGTCATGCGCATGCACTACGCCCGCGACGAGGAAGCAGAAGTGCAGTCGATGAGCCCAGAGCCCATCGCGGGCCCTTCGACGGCTCCTATGCCAGCCCGCCGTGCCGCGCCGCCTCCCCCGACACCTCAGGCGACGACGTCAACTGGACCCGCCCCGCAACCTCGTGCCGGACCATCGACCAGGCCGAAGCGAGGTCGTCCCGCCACGACGCGTCCTCGGCGCGTCCCTGCCCCTGTACCCGCCCCCGCCCCTCCCATCCCCGCCACCATGCCCCCGACCACTCCCTTCGAGCGAATCGAAGGCGAGTGCTTGGGCGGCAAGACCCACATCCATGGCGACGACTGTTTTGTCGTCTGCCGGTGGGTCACGGGTAAGAAGATCTGTGGCCACCGGATGACGAGTGAGGACGCGGCGCTACGGCACCTGCAGTCGCACTTCATCCTGGAAGGCGGTGCATGCCAGTGGGAAGGGTGTCACCATCGCCTCGCGGGGACATCATGGAAGAAGCACCTCCTTAACATCCACTGCGGGTTCTTCAAGGAGAAGTGCCCCTACCCGCAGTGTGGTGCCGTCGTCCGGAGGGGCTGCGTCGAGAAGCGCCACACGAAGTGCCTGGAGAAGCTGAAGAAGCTTATGGCACAAGTGTCAGGCTCAGAAGTCAGCGGAGAGCAAGACGGGCACGACGACTCTGGCAGTGAGGCCGAGTGGGCTGAAGAAGTCAGGCCGTCAAGGAAGCGCCGAAATGTGGACGACAATGCGGGTGGTGCCGTGAAGCGGCGCAAAATTGACATCACTGACATCGTCGACTGAGTGCCACGGACCGGGCTAGTTGGGTATGTGTCTTCTCCTCATTCTTCTTTCTCGCCGATGCGGACAAAAGCCGACGCTGAACGGCACTCCATATATATTCTTCTACCTTTGTACACGTAGAAATGACTCGATATATGCGATCGGCATCCGAGGGTCACTCATCTTCCAAATTACTCGACTCATGAAACAAAGTAAAGATCTCATTGTAGTCAGTAGCACTTTTCGTGTATTACTCTTACACAGCGCTCCCATACCTGATCCTCCTGTAAAAACTCCGGATCCCACTGAAATATTCTAGCCACTTGGGACAAATGTTTGGGCTGGAGATACTTCTACGGGCTCTCTCATTGACGTGCTGTCTAAGTGCTCGGTCCATGGGTATATTGTTATTAGGGTCGCATCATCTCCGCGGCCCAGCGGGTCTGCCCGCGAATAATTATTAATGCGATGTGCACCGAGTTTGAGACAGTCATATCACTCAATTTGGCTCATCTCACCATACCTCAAGCTTATTACTGCATCTATCACTGAGCAATTCAGCTCCAGTTTTTTGAGCTAGTGTTGTAAACATTTGAAGGGAGAAACAGAATATGTTGAGATGCCTGGTCCTCGACCCCTCCCAATCTCGGGCGGTTCGGTCTCTAACAATCTGCCAGCCTGGTCAATTTTTGGATATTTAGTCATCTTTTCGAGCCCACATACTAGTCTAACGAGTTTAAATGCAACCAAAGGTGAACTAAGAACTGCTGGTATGAATTCGTGAACACTTTCGACGGCTAACACTGGTCACGAACAATGTTCCGTAGAGCCACTCAAACTCTATACCTCAAAATGGTCTACAGTCCAGTGAATTTACAATACAAAAATCCATTTCACGTTCCGGTGCTCCTCAATGCACCACTTGCAACACTGAACGCCCGATTACTGTAGCTTGGCGTATGGTAGCAACGGGCGGCCAAGCGTGACAGCCAGAATGTTAGCAACAACGGCCAAATGTGGGAACTCAACTTCCTAAACAGGTATTTAGGCGCCCTGATATCCCAATTTCCACTCCCCGACTCTCACCGTGATGCGTGACATGTGCAGGTCTCAGCAACACAACGGGCCCACCGTGATGCGTGACCGTTGCTACCATACGCCAAGCTACAGTATTACGAATTGTAGTTCTGTGAGCCTATGATGGCCAAAGGCACCGGAGAACCAGTCATAATCCCACTTTGTACGAGTACGTAGACATCTTCACTGACACGGGCCGCACGGGTCTTTTCATTCGTGTCAGTTAAGTCGCTGTGCGTACCGTGTATCAATGTCTGTCAGTCTGCTGGCACAAGTTGCTCGCCACAGTAAATGACCGAACTCCGCATTTGGATAGTTTTTGTGATATCTTCCTGGAGAGCTTAAGAGCACGTGAGATGTTAGCAGGTTTTGACCACAAAGTATCGCGCGTGTCCTGAGAACGGCGACGGTTAGGTTCGAACCTCGCTCAAGCCATATCCCTCAAAGACTGACTCAGTTCCTGAATCTTCTTACCAAGGATTCAGCTTGCCCACGTTGGCTTTTGCTCTCATCACACGAAGTCGTCAGGGTATTCGACGCGTTCATAATGCAACTTGGGGAAAGACTGGTATTTCCATCGCTTCGCTGGGCTGTGCAGTTCCCACGTTTATGCCAGCAGTGCTCTTACTAGAAGTGGCACATGGCAAGTCCAATCACGATGTTGGATGACAACGTCCTGATATCACCTGGCACCTGCGCGCTCAATTACCGCGTCTCGAGCAGCTGTCAATGACCGTGGAACGCTCTCAAGGTCATAAAAGGCTAGCTCGTCGCGTTGCTGCGGTTTGCGCGTTTCTTGACTCCCATCCTCTGCGATGGCTACTGTGGTTCAACTAGCAGATGGCTTCTCCCCGCAAATCACCCTAAATCGAGGTGGATTAGGCGGCCAGCGCTTTCAGATACACTTGTTCCCAAATGAACGAGAGTGAATGAACTATTGCATCACGCATCGAACATGCAACTGACATTGTTCGTGCGAAAGGATCTGGCAAAAGTCGCTGATAATACCTGCAGGCATTGCTGGCGTCTCGGCAATGGTCCTATTACTGCAGCTTGCGCTTCGACTAAGGGAGACTTTGCGCCTCAAGGCAGCCCCTACCGAAGAGACCACAACCAATGTTATGTCGGGTGTCGTGGGCGCTGCGCAATCGCGCGTCAAAAAGCACATAGACAATTTAGGTGGCCCTGTTATCTTCGCTTTCCGCTTCGCCCGACTTCTCTGCTGCCTGGCATTACTTGGACTATCGGGTATGACTGTCGTTGAACTCGGGACCCAGCACGGTCTGCGCAGTAGCGATCGCTGGACTGTTTTAAGCCTGTGCGGCGTATACGTGAGTGAAGCAAATTCGAATAATTAAATTGTGTATGCTGAACGTTTCACAGGGATATACGGTCCTTCTATCCCTCGTATCCATCCTTGCTGGACAATCTCTCAGTCGACTAGCTTGCCGGCATCTCGCCACCGTGTTGGTCTTCACCTGGATTGTATACGGTTACCGTGATATCTGGCCTTTAGCCACGTTTACTCTATCACCGTTGGATGCAGCAGAAGGATGGCGATTTTGGGTCAAGTTCGGCATTCTCTCGACAGCGGGCACTGTCATTCCGCTGACGTCTCCGAGACAATACATACCCGTGGATCCTAAGGTTGTAATCATCGGAATATGTTACCACGCTCACTAATGTTACTCATTTTAGAATGCAAAAGTGCCAGCACCAGAGCAAACCGCCTCACTGTTGTCTTTGATACTCTACTTTCACCTTGACCCGCTTATCATGAAGGCAAATCGTACTTCGCACCTCAAACTAGAAGAATTACCACCAGTCGCCGACTACGACATGACAAAACACTTGGTTCAGCATAGTGTTTCGGTGAGCACCAACCTGTAACGACTGCTCAGGCGCTTGATCGATGTCGTGCAGCATCTAGACCCTTTCCGTATGAGGAAACAGCGACACATGTTCTGGGGGATCTTGATCGTTTTCTGTGAGATCATTGGAGTTCTTCTCTTACATTATGGTGTCTGATTGCGAATTACAGGGAAAGAATGGCTTACCTTGATTGTCATGCTGCTCATCCAGGTAGGTATCACGGCGACAGTGTAATATCGTATCCATTCATAGTCCTAGGTCCTGACCCTGCTCGCAAGTCCTGTTGGGATAAACAACCTCCTGAGGTGAGTCATCCTCTCGCTGTGTAGTATGTACTACCTGAGTTCAACATTTGCCTAGGTACATCGAGACCGGAGGGAAGGACGCCATCATTCGTCCGTGGGTGTGGATATCCTGGCTGTTCCTCGGTCCTGTCGTGGGCTCCGTCGTGCTACAGTGGTATTGCTTCATCGGAGTAAGTTTCATACTTCTCCGCGTTCTGCTGCTCCTTGACTGCAGATGTAATATCTATTCAGATGAAATTGTCGCGACGCCTGCAAGCTGTCTTGATATCACTTATTTTCGATCACTCTCTTCGCATCCGTGTCAAGGCTGGAGAAGATAGCTCTACTAGTGGATCATCTCGTCCCAGTGCCTCTGTCACCCCAGATAGCGCCTCTGTTGTGGAGTCTACCGAGGGCGGCTCAGCTAGTGAGAGTGTCAGCGATGAAACGACGGTGGGCACAAGCGCAGAGAGCATTGACTCATCCGCGAAGAACAAGCAGAAAGCCAAGACCAAGGCCGATTCTTCGCAGAAAGAGGCGTCGCCATCGTTTCTACCTGCAGGCGAAAAGTCAAAGAACTTTGCGGGCAACCTGAACAACTTAGTTACTATCGATATGGACAGGATCTTGAATGCGCGAGAATGGATCAACTTAGGCAAGCGTCTAATGAACACCGTTTCTACCATCTCACGCCGAGGATGTTTCAGTTGTTATGACACCTGTGCAGGTGGCTATTTCTGTCTGGTTTCTTTACTCGGTGCTTGGCTGGAGGTATGACCCATTTCCAGATCTCACACACATCCTCACCGAATCATCCGTTATTTAGCTCATTCGTTGGGCTTGCCTCCATGATAGCACTGCTCCCGGTACCAGGATACTTTGCAAGTCTTACACAATCACTGCAGAAAGAGAAAATGAAGAAGGCAAGTGCATGTTACCATCGGAACACTGGAGCACGCTCACCTATGATCAGACGGACATGCGCGTTCAAGCCGTCACAGACAGTACGTCACGGCATCTGACGATCGTGTCGACATCGCTGATGCAAGGCAGCTGTGGGTGTGATCCGGATGATCAAACTTTTTGGTTGGGAGCCTCGCATGATGGACCAAATCGCGCAAAAACGTCAAGAAGAGCTGAAGATCCAGAGGAGGTACCAAATCCTGAACTTGTCCGTTACCGTCGGAAAGTGAGTTCTTAGTAACAATCACACCATACTTGCCTCGATCTTATTGTTCAGCTTCACTATACCCTTGTTCACGTTACTCGCAACATTATTCACCTATGTGAGTGATCAACATACGATGGTCGTGATGGCACTGACGTGTTTCTGCAGTCTGTGATCATGAAGAAGGAGCTAACGGGTGAGTGATGCGCTTGGGACATCAATACAATATGTGTAACATCTATCCTAGCTGCAAAGCTCTTCTCGTCCATAGCTGGTACGCAAACGTTATATATCAACAAGTGCCATGAGCTCATGGTTCGATAGTATTCGACTTATTGCGCATGAGCTTCAGCAGTGTCACGATGTTCATTCCAATGTGCATCAAAGGTATTGTTTGCTCGCTCTCCCTGTACGAGTTTCTCTGAGGACGGTCCTCAGGCAAAGTTTCCCTTGATCGTGTGCAAGATTTCTTGCGAAATGTTCGTCTCACCCTTCATCGCAAACTTGTACATACTTAGAATTTCCCAATTTATACAGACCGAGCTGCTCGACCAATTTTCCGCCGTGAAGAAAACCGGCTGCGAGGTAGCGCAGTCTGAAGCTTCGCGTGAGGTTATTGGTATTCGAGAGGCGTCCTTCACATGGACAAACGAGACCGACGGAAGTGGGACCCTAGGTTCCTCGCGGCGAAGATTCACTTTGCGCATCGAAGACGAGCTGACTTTCAAACGGGGTGGGATTAATCTAATCGTTGGGCCTACAGGTTCTGGGAAAACATCACTCCTCATGGCACTACTCGGTATGTCGCATTTTCTTTTGCATCTTACTTTGAACATCACGTGATGGCTTGATGGTTTCTTGCGAACGCGTAGGCGAGATGCACTACATTCCATCTGGATCCAACTCCTATATTAGTCTTCCCCGTGATAGCGGCGTAGCATACGCCGCACAGGAGTCTTGGGTTCAAAATGAAACCATCAAGGTAAGCGCATTCTTACCTTTCTACCGCGTGACTCCTCATGCCCTCGTCCTAGGACAACATCATTTTTGGCAGTCCGTATGACGAGGAACGCTACAGAAAAGGTAGGCGTATTCAAAATACCAGACACTCACCTCGAACTCACAAGCGTACAGTGATCAGGCAATGTGTCCTTGAACGTGATCTGAGTCTGTTCGACGCTGGCGACCTGACGGAGGTTGGCGAAAAGGGAATAACCCTCAGGTACGCCCTGACACTGGCTACCCAAATAGGTTGTTCATAAAACGTGTACATTACAGTGGTGGTCAGAAGGTGAAGGAACATGATGAGAATGGGATTTTATATGGGTTCTAAGCTGTCTTCTTTACCAGGCACGTATAACCCTTGCTCGAGCAGTCTACTCGTCCGCAGAGGTCTTGTTGCTCGACGATGTGAGAATCATCGCATTCGCATCTAAATATGAACTCACACACCGTCACACACCGTAGATCCTTGCGGCTTTGGACGTCCATACCTCCAAGTGGATTGTAGAAAAATGCCTGAGCGGCCACCTAGTCCGAGGCCGCACAGTAATCCTTGTCGTATGTATTCCCCAGTGAATCTCAATCCTAATTACTGATTTGATTCGAAGACGCATAACGTCGCCATAGCGAGACCCGTGGCTGACTTTGTGATCTCACTGGGCTCAGATGGTCGCATCGCAAGCCAGGGTACTCTTGACATGGCATTGGCAAAGAACGCGAAGCTCTTGAAGCAGCTCAATACAGAGACAGAGGTGACTGAGAGAGCGGAGCATGAAGTCGACCCTGTAGAGCCGGACATCCAGGCTACATCCAATGACAGGAGCGGCAAACTAGTCGTCGAGGAGGAGATCGCTGTCGGTCGCGTTGGATGGCCTGCATGTGAGTGTCGATAGTATTACCTCACAGTACTTTGCCTTATTGGTCGACAGTCAAGATGTACCTCCAAAGTTTAGGGGGCTCATATCCTGTCCTCTTCTGGACTGGATGCATTGGCGGTCTCTCTGTCGTCAATGTGGTGTTCGCTGTCCAAGTATGGTTCCTTGGACTATGGGCTTCGCAATATGAATACCGCGATCCGCAAGATGTGCATGTCGAGTTGTGAGTTGCACCCACCGTCTCAGAGGTCTACCTTTGACGGGAATTCTTGCCACAGCTATCTTGGGGGATATGCTGCTATGCTCCTTGTTCTCACGTTCTCATTCAGTGCCGCATGGATTGCTTGGGTTTTCGGCGGCATCCGAGCATCTCGAAAACTCCACGAAGAACTCATTGAGTCCGTACTGAGGTCAACTCTGAGGTATGTCCAAGAGTATAGTCCATGTTAAGCGAGTGCACATATGTCTCCCTAGATGGCTTGACAAGACGCCTGTTTCGCGTATCATTGCTCGATGCACACAGGATATAGATGCGGGTGAGTGCTACTATCAGGAAAGTCAGACATGGTGCTGAGTAAACGTATTGCACAGTTGACGGTGGAGTCACAGGGAACGCGTTCGCGTTAATTGATGGCACCTTGGATATCCTAAGCCGTCTCCTTGCTATCATCGCATACTCGCCGATATTCTCCATACCTGGCGCCGTACTTGCCGTTTTCGGTGGTTGGTGTGGCCAGCTGTACCTAAAGGCGCAGTTGTGTGTCAAGCGTGAGATGAGCAACGCCAAGGCGCCTGTGCTAGCACATCTTGGAGCCGCACTTGCTGGACTCAGTGAGTCAATTCATGTCTGTAATCACCTTGTTTATTCTCATGCGGCTTAGCCTCCATACGTGCCTACGGTGCAGAGGAGGTTTTCAAGGAGGAGTCTATCCGACGCCTTGATAGACTGACGCAGGCAACCATGACTTTCTTCAACTTGAATAGGTATGGCAACGCTTTTGGTGGAATTCTGTAAGACTGAGTCATTGGACAGGTGGATCTCACTACGCCTTGACGTTCTTGGAGGTATTTTCGCGTCAGGTCTTGCAGCATACTTAGTATATGTCGCGAACCCCCAAGCATCAAATATCGGGTTTTCCTTGAACATGGCTGGTGCGTGTTCATGGTTGAAACACGTATTATGTATTTTCGTTGACAGCTGTCTCAGTTGGTTTCGCCAATCTGATCTTGTACTGGGTCCGGAACGTGAATAGTTTGGAAGTCAATGGCAAGTTACATGCACCGATTCCTCTCGTGCACAATAAGTTGACATTGATTGTTTGACAGCAAACAGGTAAATTGCTCCCCTTTCTGCACCACAAAGACAAAGAATGCTGATGAGCCACGGCCAGCCTGGAGCGTGTCCAACAATACCTTGAAATCGAGCACGAGCCAAAAGCAACATCGGAGGGTGTTCCTCCAGCTTATTGGCCTGCAAGTGGCCATCTTAAGGTTGTTAAACTTTCGGCACGCTATTCCGAGGTATGTTATCTAGAGTACACACTGCCATCTCGCCGTTAATCAAACCAAGGATGGTCCAAACGTACTCCACAACATCTCCTTCGAGGTGAAGTCGGGTGAGCGAGTGGGCATTGGTGAGCCTCCAGTCGCCATGCCTATGGCACCATACTGAAGTGATGAGGCAGTCGGACGTACTGGGAGCGGGAAGGTCAGTCACCGTGGATCCGGGCGTGTGGAATTTGGTAGTGCATACTAATTGCCCAAGTGACAGACTTCGCTGACGCTTGCACTGCTTCGGGCTATCATCACCGATGGTAATGTTTACTACGATGGGATCCCAACTGATACCATCAATCTCGACGCCTTACGTTCCAACATCACGATTATTCCACAGATAGTAGGTATCTCCGTCCGTGCTCGGCAAGCGCGATGCATTTACGATCTTACTCTGGCAGCCTGAGCTCCTCAGCGGTACACTCCGACAGAACCTAGACCCATTTGGCCAATATGACGACGCAGTACTCAACGATGCCCTACGGGCTGCAGGCCTCTTCTCACTGCAGAGCCAGAAAGATGAGGGACGCATCACGTTGGACAGCGAGATTGCAAGTGGCGGCAGCAATTTGTCTGTTGGCCAGCGACAGATTCTCGCTTTGGCACGGACAATTGTCCGGCAGAGCAAGATTTTGATCCTTGATGAAGGTATGGTTCTGAGTGTGCTTGTGGTTTTGCCAGCTGACTGGCAGTGGCACAGCGACGTCCGCGATTGGTAAGTGCAAAATTGGGCTGTGACAATGAGCTTGCGCTGCACAATTGGGACAGATTATGCAACGGATTCGGTTATTCAGCGATCTCTACGGAATGAATTGGGGAGGGATGTAACCCTGCTGATTGTCGCACACCGTCTGCAAACTATCATGGATGCAGACAAGATCGTGAGTGATCTAGCTTGCTACCCTCCCTCTGACTGCTAAGGAATCCGATATCATTACATAGCTCGTTCTCGATGCTGGGCGAATTGTGCGTTTCCATTGATGTTTCAACGGGTCTCTGATAATGTTGTTGTCTTCAAAGGTCGAATTCGACACTCCAAGGGCATTGCTACAGAACCCTCAAGGGTCGCTGCACGCGCTAGTTGAAGAGAGCGGAGAGAAGGATGTTCTGTATGATATGGCAGAAGGGATCCCATCTTCATGATAGATCCCAATGTCAACATTATCAGGACGATAGTTGTGTACAGCAGTTGTTTGAGAGACATCATTTTCATTCATACAAGATGGACGTCGCGCATATTCGCGAATCGCGCATGGGTTGCCCACCACAATCTGCGTTGAGACACATGCTATTCAACATATTCGGATGAAATGCATAGCGAGGAAAAGACCGAGACTGACGGAACTACCGGCGTACGGATTCGACTGCTTATCGGCAAGCCGAGACTACTGCATAGCGATGGATATTTGGTCTTGTTAGAATCTAAAGCCAATGGCTTTGACGCCCACGGCCGTGACGCCTCCGAGCCTCCAACACTTCGACTAGAATCGCAGCGTTGCTTCATTTTGCGTGTTAAATAATTTGGTGGGTTTGTTTCCGGGTGTGTTTCAAGCTGTAATGTTTGATCTGCATATATGGATGCAATCGTAACTCCCATCGTTGGACTCGCTACGCAAGAATTACAGACAAATCCTCATCTATCCGCACAGAGTCTGGAATATCTTGGCTGGTGATATGCCCCTGAAGCTACCGGACCTAATTGTCGATGCCAGCGCTTTGAGTCCGGAGTGGGAAACCTGCTCAGCAGCTCTGGAGTCTCCGGATACATCCAGAGGCATGAAATCTGCGGGGTACAGTACATTCGTAATCTCTGCTCTATGATGTATTGATACGGTGTTTCACCGCGCGTTGATCTTTCTTGATGCCCGAGTCCGAAGTGATATGTGATCGGCGTGTTATTTGCCATCTCCGGTCATTTCCATTCTGTGCACGATCTTTTGCATATCTCCGGCGATGAAGCGTGCGATGAGCGCAACTTCCATGATACTTCAGCTATACGGCTGCCATATCCTCAAAATCACATTCTCGGAACATTTCAGATCAGCACCCTACGCATCATCCTTTTCGCTGCTCTGCCAAAACGAGCTCTATCCATACTTATGTTGTAAGTTGCCTCGTATTCTGGATTCTTGAAGTTTGGGGCGGAGGACCCAAATAGCACCCCCATGCTTCACCACATGTATCGCGTCTTCTCCATCTTTGTCACCTTCTCTACCTTGCGATAGTCCAGAGATGTCCAAGATCGTGATGCCCAGCTGATTCTACAGTTCAGTTATACTCTGAGACCTGATGCCTTTCTGAGCTTGCTTGGCATCACCTTGTCTCCGCCAATTACACCTATCCTCAGACCTCATCGACATCCCTGGGATGCTTCGCAGAGCGCGCCGCGGACCGCGGGCTGGGGTTAGCCTGCCAGCCATTTTTCTTGGCTCAATCAGCGATCAACTCCGAAAAGACCGTAATGGTGCTGGTCCAGGAACTTGGATATGACACGCCTGCTGGCATTGGCCGGCGAATCAACAAGTATGTCAAGCAAGGGAGTTGTACAGGGTATCTCGGGGCTTGATATGCTCCTGTCGGATTGGATATTAGCCGCTTCCTCATCTCCGCATCTTCGCCGCCGCGAGGTCCAAGGTTCAGAAGCTTGTATGGCGGATGCACGTTCAGCCAATGGGGCGCGCGCTGCGTGGTACCCATGGCTGCTGCGTCATGTATTCTCATTCGCTGGCATGACAAAGACCGTGCGCGGCCATGATGCAGCTGGTCGCGTCATTGATATAGTTCGGTCGCAATCGTCGAGGGTTCACGTTCATGTCCTGCGATCTTTCATCTCTAGTATCTAGAGCGACGGTAGGGCGGGAGGGGATTGCGCCATCGCGCGGGCCCCACGGCGCCGCGCGCAGGACTCGAGGCTCGGGATGTGCATTCACACCGTGTCCGCGCGCAGTGACCCTGCACGTCACACTTCCACCCTCATACGCAGGGAGCGTGCGAGGAGGATGCAAGCGATCACATAGTCGGCACCGGATATTTCCCTCCATGGTGTCGGCAGCGGCACTGTCAATGTATATCTTGTTCATGCAGGAACCAGGATATCTTGCGGCGATCGAGGTCATGTATCTAATATGAATGCGAGATGGTGTGAGTGTTCCCCTTATGTAGACATCTAGCGCGGGAAGGTGAAAAAGTGACAAGTGTAGTTAGCCGACCCTTGTGGCGTCGCAGGGCCCAAGGATCCCTGAAAAGGCACTCGGGCGGGAATAGGGTCCCGACGAATTGCCGATTTCCGTCTCACGTTCCAGGAGATTCTGTGCTTGTACAATGGCAGCCACGGTTCGTCGTCCCTCGCCGCAGTAGATAGGCACATGCATGGAAGACTGGAAGCCGAGGCATAGATCGTTGATCACGAGGCACGAGGCGCTGATATTAAATGAGGTCTCTTCGTGCGCGAGGGGCGGGTATCTTGAATGCTGCGTATGCTACAATCCGTGTATGTGTGGAGTGATAATGAGGAGCCGCCGGTGAAGAGTGAAGTACATGTAAACCCATGAAGTCGCGCCTATGTACGGTAGTCTATTCACGAGCCCAGCTCGTGCCGCTCCAGGCTCGTGGCAGGTGAATGAGATCGGGAAAGAATATCGTACATGTCTGTAGCCTCGCGTGCATGGCAAGTGAGCACCAAGCTCTAGAATACGCCCGGGAGGAGCCTCCACTGTACCCTCGCGGCATATGCGTCCCACGTGCTCCCAAAGACGCGCTGCAGCTCCGCATCTTCTATGACAGTCCGCCGGTTTGTCCCCTTTAGTGCCATTGCGACCTTCATCGTCCAGAACGCGACACATGTCCATGCGACGGCCGTCCCGAGGCCCATTCCCCCTACGCAGTGCATACTGGTCCTCGTCGCGCCGAGCATCGACGCCCCAGCGGTCGAATCAATACCGGAACATGGCGCGATGCGCAGCCAGCACTCCCGTAGCCATGCGCCGGGGGCGAGCCCGACGGCCGATGCGCCGAGAAGCGTGAGGTATACGCCGAGGTAACTCGGGTGCCGCACGAAGGCGTAGGGCCCCGTAGTTACCAGGCGGTGCTGCGGGGAGATGGAAACTTCGAACGTGAACAGTTTCCCGAGTGACTGGAAGCATGTCAGACGGATGGCAGCACCAGCCAATGTTGCGAGGGAGCCGAGCGCGAGGAGCGGGTGCACATATGTGAGTTTATGGAGGAGCGCGGGGGACTGGAATGAGGGGAAGAGTGGGGATGATTGAAGGATGGACGACAGTGGCGAGGAGGGAAACGCAAGCGAGAATGTCACGAGTGCATCGCAAAATGTGACGAACATCGTCATCGCCTGCAGGTCATTTATCGAAATTAATGAGCGTCCATACTACTGGTGACGGGCACACGGGCGAAATGCCCGAATTTGGCAGGTGCGCCACATCCGTGGGCGAGTCGCCGTGGCATACAACGTACCTTGCTGCAGAATGTGAACCAGAGGATCGCGCACTCGAAGAATGTCCGTCTCCCCATCAGCTCCTTAGGTGGCGCGGGCGGGTTAGGCGGCGATAGCGAGAGATACGCTGACGCGCCGGTCGTCAGAAGTAATGCGATCTTGCACAGTGGTTCAGTGTGGGGGAACATTGACGGTGGCGCGGATGCGAGAGATGCGAGCATGGCTACGGCAGGAGGGATAGTCGGAGTCGTTGGGCGGGTGTCGGGGTTGGACTCTGGGTTATGTATGCTGCGCCGAAGTGCCAATGCGACGAGTCTGGGAAAACCTGGGGAGAACTGGTCCAACACGCGTCTGGCTGGCAGGTTAAAATATGCCGTTCGTGTCGACAGAAGCGACGCGGGAGAAGGCACACAATGCACTTGCGTGAGCAACGCTATCGCAGGGTGCGCCAGCGAGAATCTGGAGGTGCCTCACACAGCGGGGGTACATTTGATGCCACGCAGCGTGCTATTTGAGTTAAACTTATCGAAACGCCTGCGTGGATCGAGGGGCGGAAGCGCGGCGATTCGGGCGGGGTACATCCAGAGCGACTTTCCGCAACCATCGACATCAGACCCCATCGCTCCCGGCGTGTCGCTAATCGGTATCTCGTTGACAGTGAAGACGTGCACAGCGCCCACGCTCCTGCTTCGCCTTCTTGCTGCGAGCTTGGGAAGATTTGAAAACACCGGTCAGGGTGGGAGAAAGTCGACAGCGCGGTGATGCTAGTGATGGATGCATCGCTTGGCAGACATAAATCTCCGGCCTGCGCTCGTGTAATGCTTTCCGGTGACTCTTTGCTGTGGCCTTCCGCTGTGATTTCTATGCTGTGGTGGATTAATTAGTGCAGAGTGAGATTCGCCTCCCAACGACACTTGTATCGGCGACGGCCGAGCGCTCTCGGCTCGCACTGTGCGCTTATACGCCTGGATCACGAGCCTGCCGAGTCCGGCGGTGCGACTCTAAAAGGCTAATTGCCGCCGAGGGCTCACCGGCGAACAAGGCTTTTGACCGGCCACAATCCTGTTCAGTGCCAGCCGCCGTCAGTCCACCGTCTATCATCTATCATGTCCATCAGGCTCTCTCGAACATTGCATGCCCTGCCTCACGCTCGTTAAATTGCGACGAATTAACCTGAGTGATATATCTCGGAGGCGCCTGATTGCATGAGGATGCGCACACGCACGCCGGGATGCGCGACGCGCCATGTGCGGCTGTCAATGCGAGGGACGCGATAATCCCGACAATTTCCTAGCGGCGCGGACCACGGCCACATGTCTGCAGTGAATCCTGGGCTACTCTTGTCTCAGAATGTCGGTAGGTGTCTTCGGATTGTTGCTGTACGCTCCTCGCCGCGACAGATGCCAGAATTCGTTCCCTCGTCAAGCACGCCATTCAGGGTTGCGTACTAGGCGTTATGAAATGCTCGTGCATTTTCAACAGAACGCTCGGATGTCAAATTACAAGTAGGGTCGGCAAGATCTTCTCGTTACCGATCAGCCTGCCTGGAACACTGTGCCTTCTGTCCTGCCGCAACCCAGGGCCATCCGGACTCGTAGGGATCGGCAGCATGGCCGAGGGTTGCTTTTCTCCATTCTAGCGGCCTCTTCTGCGTAATCATTTCCACGTAAGAAATCTACCGGGAGAACCTGATCTGACATGGAAGAGCATCATAACATTCACCGCAGGCATTCGCGCCCTAGCACGCCAGCACATCGCTGAAATTGGCGCGCCGCGCCTTTCCCATTCCATCTCAATTACATGAAGTTCAGCTTTCTGCGTCGTGCCGCAACCTTCAGACGCCAAGATGGCGCGAGGCACGGCTATACGTTTCAGGAGCGACAGCTCATTTGCTTCGAAACCCGCCGCCCCGAGGTCAGGCTGTTCACGTCAGTTCAACGACACCACGGCAGACATATCGTGTGCGCCGGGAGCTATAAATGTGATAGCCATGGTTCGCTCAGCGCGGAGTCCGGCGAATTCTCATGATTGAGATTGAAGACCGGACCCAGAAGCGCTGTGTTTGATGTGGGGGTATAGTGGAGCGCCTCTCCGCAGCTGCAAATGGGCGCTGGGAGGTCGCACAGTGTCCACGAGATCGTTCATTCAAGGCTCATTAAAGCATTGCGATGTATTCGCTTCTTCATAAGCTTGCGTCGTACCGATCAGAATCGGCTTAATCTCATAGATCGAATCGGTAGCGCACCATGAGGCGAGCGACCATATGCGCGCTTGAGAATCTGAGAGCACATTGCACTCGTGAGCATGTCGCCATTTATCGAACATCGAAACTTCATCGCCAGCTTTGGCTCTGCTTCATGATGTCGAGATGATTCCACGGGGGTGCCAGCTACATCCTCCCGCCCCGACAGTCTCGGATTGAAGCCTAACTGCGCTTTAACGCCCTACGCTAATTCGGCTGCCAACTTGTAATACTTCCAGAATGGCATAGATCGTTTTAATAAGCATCATCTAACAAATACAGATGTTTGGTGGCTCATGTGCCCCATAAAAAGCGGTATTATTGGGGCTTTTGCCAGTCGAGAAGCTAGCAAGACAGATATTGAGGGCCTGAGGCGTATCGTTTGCAAACGTGAATTTGATGCAAGTACTTCCATACATCTCTGACCCGCCTTCAATTAAATGGAAAAGATTTAACGTATCAAGCCTTCAACTCAGTATGTATGGATCAAGGCTTGAGACAGGCCGTCAGAGAGCCAAGGGCCCAAGGCTGGGATGCTAAGCGCCGGGTAAGGCAATGGCGTTGATGGGCGTCAAAGCTATTACCTTTAGATTCTAACAAGACCAAATAATCAGTTTGTCGAACGAGGACTTCTACGGTCTGAACAATGTCGCTGAGATGACCACACTTTTGTCTGCCTAGGGAGGCTACCTCCTCCGTACCCCCATCGACTTAACTTGCGGCTTCTATACTCTCCTGAATTCCGCCTTGATATCGTCCAATACCCTTCTTTACGCCTGTGCCAGAGGATTGTGCTATCGATTTCTGAATGGCTCTGCTAAGCTCTGGCACCATTTGAAGATTCACCTCACACTCACCGCTGCCAGTGCACCTCCGCATTACCAGGACCTATTCAGTGGAATCATCGACTTTAATAGTACGAACAACGGTGAAATTTCCATGATCTCGAGTGCGTGAAGGAGCACACAATGCATGCGATACTGCTAGCTTCCTCCTGCTCTTGACTCGTATGAGGTTATACGAGCTGCGTGGTAGGAATGCGAAGTGATTCAATATCAAGAGTTATAGGGATGAGATGTAATCTTTCGGTTAATCTCGCGGTGCATCTTCATCCAAATATTGTCGCTCTTGGCTCTCAAATCACGTGTCATTCCTATTTCAGCGCGTCTAGAGAGCTGTCACCCCAAACCACCGTGCTGTTTACGAAGACAGTGTCTCCTGTCTCGATTGGCCAATGGTCGCTGGCGTGAGACACACCCTTCACAGCTGACCTAAATATTCCGAAAGTTCTGGTGTCTAGACTCGAGAAGTCGGTTGAACCGACCAACCGATGCTCAGAAGGCAGGTTTGTACCTGACTGTTCTGTTCAGGCCGCAACCCGGATGTGGTATGCAACGCACAACTGGTTATTCCGTGCTTATAGCCAATGTTCCTAGAGATCTACTGGTTACTTGATGTGTGCTTGCAAGATGGTTGGTCCGACATTTCTGTTCAAGTTTCATCAGACACTTCAAGCACTGGACATACGCTATATCTTGAGCGTCTACCCACACAATTATCGCAGAGCAGATATCCTTAGACCTTCTTGACCATATACGGGTTGACAGTATGCACTGTGGCAGTGGTTTCAAGCTCGCCGGCCGAAATGCCCCCGCACTCAACATATAATAGCGTGCGATATAACATCTTGCCCGCCGCACTCCCATCATCCGGTGATATCAGTGGTATTTTCTGGAGAGTCTCGTCCTCAAGACCCGGTCGTACTTCACCGCTTCTCACGTCATAGTTGTCATCATGTCCTGGCACGCTCGGGTGGAAGATGAGGATGAGCCAACGGACGTGAAAGCCCTGGTTGCGTCGATAGATCGCCTCGTTTCATCACTGGAAAGCCGAGAAGCGACACTGTCCCAGTCTAAGGTATGCTCTATAACCTGTACGAACGTCAAGATTGATCTCCTTTGCGTCAGAACTACTCAAAACGGCTAAGGGCTACCACTTCGACAGACGGCAAAGCTGCTCGAGGTATTCCTACTGTGAATTCCATCGTAGGTGTTTGACAATTTGAATCGATGCGATTTTTTATTGACTGAGCACAGGGCAAGATGAATTCCCTTACATCAACGATCAGCGCTGCCGACACCGGATACTCGTCTGAGTCCTGCGCTTGTGCTGTGATGATAGAAGTGGACGATGCAGGAGATACTGAAAGCAACTACGACCTGAGGAAGAGGGCTGATGCTGGTTGGACGTTGTGCTCACGAAGATTGCGTGAGCACAATGAGAAAGTTGTCAAAGCTTGGAAGGAAGAAATCGATGCGCTTCTCACCTTTGTAAGTGAGGTAATTGCTGACATGGCGTGCATGCATGTTGAAGTCGTGCGTTTTAGGCCGGTTTGTTCTCTGCCGTGGTGACAGCATTCAACGTCGCGTTCGTTTCGTCTATCATCGGCCTGGACGACGCAGCTACCACCGTGGCAGTTTCGCCACCGTCAGCAACCTCTATCTGGATCAACACGCTTTGGCTATCTAGTCTTGTTTTGAGTCTATCAGGTGCCTCTATTGGCATCGTTGTACGTCAATGGCTGAAGCACTTCATCACGCCGACTCCGTACGACCCGAAACATAGCGCCTATATCCATTACCTACGCTGGGATCTTGGAGTTATACGCTGGCATGTCCCAGAGATCCTCGATCTTCTGCCTGTATGCCTTCAACTGGCAGTTATTCTCTTCCTCATAGGTCTCGTTGGATTACTATGGGGATCGAATCGCGTCGTGTTCTCTATCATTGCCGGCCAGGTCGGCCTCCTGTTCCTGCTCGCGATCTACACTACGACATTCCCAGCGTGGAAACCAAATTGTCCATACAAGTCCCCCCAGGCGCGGGTGTTCTCGTGGATCGTACAATGGCTAAATCTCCGGTGGAAATCACTTTCGGTTTTGATCTCCACAATCTTCCGTCAACTCTGGATCTATATCACGGTCCAATTGTTGCAGATACGAAGTATCGGGTGGATCGTGCGCGGATTAGATATTCGGTGGCGCAAGGCGCATGAATATACGTTGACCATTATCTACGCATTACTGGAGTTGGTCCATCATCGGGTGAGAGTTTTCTGTGACTTTAGTCCGACTCGCGTATTTACCAGCGAACACCATCAGGATAGTGAAGAAACCGAGAGGTACAAGCAAAATGGTGTTCCAGAAAAGAACCCTGCGGATTGGCTCGAACTGGAGAAAGTCATGGTCACCGCAGAGAACCGCCATCATCAGTATTGGGAACTCACAAGCGAAGTGACGGAGAAAGTACTATCACGGGCCCACCAAGTGCTCATGGACAGTTCGTTCGTGCACGATGTCATCCATCCTTGCATGATGGAGCCGGGTTTCCCTGTTCAGCATACACTGGGAGACCTCCTGCAGAATATCATGAACCAAGGAAAACTCACATCAGCACTTGTTAAGGAGAGTGTAGGCGACATCGCGGTGGATCTTGCCTCCCGACTACCCCACGACCTCCTGAAGAACGCGTTAGATACCTGTGGAGATTACGTTGTATCGAATCTGGATCCACCAGGCAGATTGCATGCCCTCCAACGCTTCCTGCAAGCAGACAGCCGACGCGTCGAAGACGAGAAAAAGCGAGACAACAGCCCGACTCAACTTCGCGTGGCTGGCATTCGCTCTTTCCCTCGTACGGCGACCTCTGCTGTGGTGGATTTCTTCGGGTCAGTGGTGACAGCGAACGGAAACCTTCTTGATACGGAAGATAACATCTTAACGGGGCAGCTGGCTATGCGACATCTCTGTAAGTGCCTATACATAATATCCGGGAAATGTCAGTCTTGCTAACACGACCATCCACGTAAGACATTCAGCATGTCACTACCTATACCGAAGATGCAGCTTGCAATGCGGCAATGGATGACGCTGTGGAGGCTCTCATCTCCTACAAAGTACACGATCTATCCCCCGAGGTGGCAACTTCTGGCCTCTCAGCCGAACCATCTGAAGAGTGGCTGCATGCCTTCCGTGCCTGGTATCTTGCCCTCATCATGTCTAGCTGTATGCCCACTGGATGTCTACACCAACATTTATGGCCACAACTGTCGAAGATACCACCACAATTCCAAGTGATCATCGCGTATATCAATACTAGCCGCGAGACGATGGCTACACCGGGCCCTATCCTGGCGGAGGTCAGCCAACTAGAGAGCGCATGCACGGCTTTGCATAGTGCACTAAGAAGGCTAAGAAAGGCTTATGACCTGGTGTTGAAAGCGCCACTACCTGGCGAAGGAGACGAAATTCTGCAGCGCCGAGCCAAGGTAGCAGAGAAGGTAGAACTGATTGATGGGGAAACCTTTACTGTTGATGTCAGATCTGCACGCATCGAAGCCCTTCTTCAGGACATGGCTCGTCTTTGATATGCAAGTCCTTGTGCTGACTCACTGAATTGTAGTACCATTTGTCCGGATGTCTGAGCGCTCTGCCATGCTCAGTACAATATAAATATTTCCAGACTCACAAATACCACTCTGCTACCGTGCTCTCACCAAGTCCAGAATCAAGGATAAGTACAAATATCCCTTCCATAAATGCAGCGGATGCGACAGGACGTGACAACACATTGTTTCTCAGAAAGACAGGCCTCACGGCGTACCGACAATGCCCGTCGTGGAGTCTATGAGGTCCACGACGCAGTAGCCATTCACCGGCACGTATTGCTTCGTGATCATCTTGATCGCCTCCTGCGCGACCATACCGCCGAGGAACGCAGCGGTGTTGGGCAGCTCGGCCGTTGGCGCCCGGGCACTGTAAAGAGAAGACATGCATCGTCAGCGCGCGGCTCATCGCACAGATAGCAGAGACTTACAGCTCCCCGATGGCCGTGTCAACCTCTTCGGGTAGCTCGACGCCTTCTCCGACGAGGGTTTGCACTTCCGCGCGAAGTGCGTCTGCTGTCACTGCGGAACCATCTACAATGAGGTCAGTACTTCATTATCATCGAGCGCCCGGACTGCTAGGCGCGTACCCGGAGCCTGCGAGAGAAGGGTCGACAACGCAGTGAGTGCAACGTGCGTGCCTGCGTCGCGGGGGAAGATCTGGAGCGCCTCAGCTAGGTTGACTTAGTGAATATCGTGGTAAACAATGACATCCTTGGGCGTTTACCTATTGCCGACTTGTCTTTGGCCCATTCTCCCCATCTCCGTCCCCGAAGCAGACGAAGCTGATGCGCATTCTTGAGAAACGCGTCGAGCTCGTCTTCGTTGACCTCCGCGGCAATATCCGGGAAGATCTCGCTAAGGATCCCCTTGAAGTGCTCCTGTGACAAGCAGCGCAGTTACAGCCTTCGTTTGCGCGAGGATGGTTTAGAGTATACCTTCTCGTGAAGTGATCGATCGCGGTACAAGTTCTGCAGCTTGACATAGCTCTCCGTGTCTGTGCGCATATCCGGCAGCGCCGCACTCAGTGGCAGACACCCGGGGCCACCCGGTGAGCCGACGAACGCGTTCAGCGTCCTTAGCAGCGCGTGGAATGACTGGTTCGGGGTTGGGCCGGATGCAGATAGGGGAGGGAGGGTGAAGAGTGACGTAATCTCCCCTGGGACAGTCGGCTCGGACCAGACACGCCACGCCTGCGCCTCGGCCTCGTCAAAGTTCTCCTCGTCGGGCTTGTGCTTCATCGCGCGGAGCTGAGCCTTGAACTCATTCTTCTCGGCGGAGGTGCTGGGTAGCTTGTCGTCGTGCTGCGCGGCGGTTGCTCCTTTAGCTGTGACGGGGCACGCCTGGACTGGAAGCTTACCTTGGCGCGCCAGTCGTCGACCGCGCGGACCAGAATAACGACGAATGGGATGTGTGCATGCGTGGTCGGGTCGACGCTGTCAAAGTCGAGCTCGCGAGCCCATCGTAGGAGTTCAGGGAAGGGACGTGTGATGCGGAGGGAAGGTGTGCCGTCAGTATGTGGTTGTGACACTATCAAGTACAATCGTCGTCAGTACAATACGTCAGAAGGAGAGCATGAATGCGAAGGACGCACCGCAATGCTCATGGAACTGGATGAAGAAGTCTGCCAGGAAGCCCGCGGAACGCACGACGATCAGTGGCGGGTTCGTGAGATCTGCCCACAGCAGCTCAGCCAGCTCATCCAGCACATCCTTGTTGAGGTTGTGCGCGATGATCAAGGAGAATGACCTGATGGTCTCCCTCCCGTCTTCCGTCCCCAGCAGCTCCTTCACATCCTTCAGCACGGCCTCCCCATCCACGCTATCGTTCAGTTCGCGCAACAACGGAAGCGCTTCCGCCGCTCGTGGCTTCCCGATGCTCTCCTGCGCGTTGATGAAGAAGTTGTTGCCTGCGTCGGCAGTGGTGGTGATGGCAGGGTCGAGGAGAGTGAAATGGCCGATCCCAGGGAGTACGAGGTTCTTCAGGATCGAGGTTGCAGTTGCCGACGAGGACAGAACAAGGGTGCGCGACGATTCTAATGCAGATTGCCCTGATGCCGCCCACAGTCTAACCAGGTCCAGGTCAATGTTGTGGCAAACGTCCTTGCTGGACGCACTGTACTCACCGAAGTTGGCGGTCGTACCGGCGAGTCTTATTGTCTGGGGCATCGCTGTATGTCATGAGTATCGATGTCTGGCCAGGCTCAATGTAAACGCACGTAATTGCACTAGTAGCCTGTTCGATGTTCTGTGATTCGCCGGTCGTGCTCATCGTAGCGTCCAAACCTCCGCTTGCGTTGTCCGCCACAGTTAGTGATCGAAATACTACATTTGGATAGTTTCGTCACAATCAGTTCCGAGGAGCTTAAGAGCACGTGAGGAGTAGTAATATTTAGCCACAAATTATCACGCGTAACCACTAAGACATATGAGAACGGCGACGGTCTGGTCTGCACTGCAGAGCTCGGCGCTATGCTTCTCCTCAATCTCAATCTCAATCTTTATTGCGTTTTGATAGCCTCTGCGCAAAATTCGAGGGAATTCTAGCGGGTGTCAACTAATTTGTGAGCCGCATACGGTCCAGGATTCCTCACGCACGGTGAAGCCCGACCCGCGGGCGCCGGACAAATTTGGCCAGCCTGTTACGGGGTTCGAACCTCACTCGAGCCACATCACTCGTTTCTCCTTATCAAGTATCCACACCTGCCGTCTGGGCCTTTTCTCTCAGTTCACGTCAGTTGATTGCAAAGTCATCAGGTCCGAAGTTCCATGCGCTCAGGTCGTGATGTGGAGAAGTACTGATATTTTGATCACTTCGCTGGGCGGTGCCATTCCCACGCGTACACCAGCCGAGCTCCTACTGGACATTGAGGTCACTCATCATTACTGTACGATATGACTCCTCTGGCATCTGAGCGCTTTGCTATCGCACCTCGAACGATCGTTAAGGACTGCGGGACACTCTCGGGGGTTCATAAAAGGCTAGTTGATTGCGTCGTTGCACCCTGCGCATTTCCCGACTCCCATCCTCTGCGATGGCTGCTGTGAGTCAACTAGCAGGCGGGTCCTCCCCGCAACTCCTCCTGGATCCAGGTGGAATACGTGGCCAGCCCTATCAGGTGTATCTGGCTCCAAACGACCGCGCGTGAGTGAATTGTTGCACCACGCGTCGAACTTGCAATTGACATTATGAGAGTGAAGGATCTGGCACCAGTCATTGATGATACCTGCAGGCATAGCTGGCGTCTCGGCAATAATTTTGTTACTGCAGCTGGCAATTCGACTGAGGGAGACTTTGCGCTTCAAGGCAGCCACGACCGAACAGACTACGTCCAATATTATGTCGAGCATCGTGGACATCGAGCAGCCGCGCGTCAAAAAGCACATAGACAGCTTAGGTGGCTTTGTGATCTTTTCTTTTCGCTTCGCCCGACTTCTCTGCTGCCTGGCATTACTCGGACTATCGAGTATGACTGTCATTAAGGCCAACGCTCAGCTTGTCCTACGTAGTAGTGATCATTGGACTGTTTTGAGCTTGTGTGGCGTATACGTGAGTAGAGTAGATTCGAATGATGTAAATTGTGCATGCTGAAGGTTTGACTGCCATGCCCAGGGGTATACGGTCCTTCTCTCTTTGGCATCCATCCTTGCTGGACAATACCTCAGTCGACTAGCTTGCCGGCATCTTGCCACCGTGTTGGCCTTGACCTGGATTGTATACGTTTACCGTGATATCTGGCCTCTGGCAACGTTTACGCTCTCACCGTTGGATGCAGCAGAAGGATGGCGCTTTTGGGTCAAGTTCGGCATTCTCTCTGCAGCAGGCACTGTCATTCCGTTGACGTCTCCGAGACAATACATACCTGTGGATCCTAAGGTCACGATCGTCGGGATGCGTATATACGCCTACTGATGTTGCTCACTTTAGGACCCAAAAGAGCCGACTCCAGAACAGACCGCTTCATTACTGTCTTTGATGCTCTACTTCCACCTTGACCCGCTCATCATGAAAGCGTATCGTACTTCGCACCTCAAATTGGAAGAATTACCGCCAGTCGCCGACTATGACATGGCAGAATATTGGATTCACAATAGTTTTTCCGTGAGAGCCCATATACAATGGCTACTCTAGCGCTTAGTTAACGTTACACAGCATCTGGACCCGTTCCAAATGAAAAAGCAACGAAACCTATTCTGGGGAATCTTGATCGTCTTCTGTGAGAGCATTTTGTCTTCTCTTCCTGCATGACGATATTTAATTGCGAGAACAAAGGGAAAGAATGGCTCTTCTTGAGTGCGATGCTCCTTATCAGTGTAAGTGACGGGGCAATTGTTTGATCTGTTTCTTGCTCATACAGACAGGTTTTCACTATGCTCGCAAGCCCTGTTAGTATGAACAGACTCCTGAGGTAAATTCTCCTGTCGTTGTATACCACCTCAGCTTCAATTATGCCCAGATACGTCGAAACTGGAGGGCAAGACGCCGTTGTTCGCCCGTGGGTCTGGATATTCTGGCTGTTCTTCGGCCCTGCCTTCGGGTCTGTCGTATTTCAAGGGTATTTCTTCATCGGAGTATGTCCTTCAATTCACTTCCTGTTGCTTTTCTGATTGCACCTACGGCCTCGGTTCAGATGAAAGTGACGCGACGTGTGCAAGCCATTCTGATATCGCTCATCTTCAATCACTCGCTTCGTATCCGCGTCAAATCTGAAGAGGATATTGCTCCCGGTGAATCCTCTCGACCCAGTACCTCCATCACACCCGATACTGCTTCTGTTGCCGAGTCCACCGAAGGTGGCCTAGCGAGCAGTGAGAGCGTCAGCGACGAGCATACGGTGGATGCGAGAGTAGGGCACGTGGATTCAGATGCGAAGGACAAGCAGAAAGCCAAGATCAAGACGGATGCTTTGCAGAAAGACACACCCCCTCCGACGCCATCGGCAGGCGCGAAGTCTAACAATCTCGCAGGCAGGCTGAACAACCTAATGACTGTCGACATGGACAGGATCGCGAATGCGCGAGAGTGGCTCTCGCTGGGTAAGTGTCATACTACCAGTTCGCAATTACCAACTGACGCGGGAGCGATTTCAGTTCTTTTACCACCTGTGCAGGTGACGTTTTCTGTCTGGTTCCTTTATGAATTGCTCGGCTGGAGGTACGTCCCGTTCAGTACTGTCTCACATACTCTCAGTGACTCACCCGTCATAAAGCTCGCTCGTTGGGCTTGCTTCCATGATAGCTCTATTCCCGGTGCCAGGATACTTTGCGAGTCTTACTCAGTCCCTTCAGAAAGAAAAGATGAAGAAGGCGAGTTCAAACAAGTATCGGAATGCTGAGTGATGCTCATATATGATTAGACGGACACCCGCGTTCAGGCTGTGACAGATAGTATGTCACCGTGTCCTCACAATCGTAGCGACACTACTGATGCAAGGCAGCTGTGAATGTGATCCGCATGATCAAGCTCTTTGGTTGGGAACCTCGCATGATGGAACAGATCGCGCAGAAACGTAAGGAAGAGCTGGAGATCCAGAGGAGGTTCCAGATCCTGAATTTCTCCATTACTATTGGAAAGTGAGTTCTTAGTCACGATCCTACGATACTCCTATTGACAGCTGTCTAGCTTCATTATACCCCTGTTCACGTTACTCGTAACATTATTTACCTACGTGAGTGAACATCGCACAGTAATTGCCATTGCACTGATGTGATTCCACAGTCTGTGGTCATGAAACAAGAGTTGACAGGTGAGCGATAGCCTTGAGACATCAGTATGATGCGGCTAACATCCATACCAGCTTCGAAACTCTTTTCATCCATAGCTGGTGCGCCACCTTCAGCGGAGACATGATATGATCTCATATTTCGACAGTATTCGACTTGTTGCGCATGAGTTTGAGTGGCGTCACGACGTTCCTCCCAATATGCATCCAAGGTAGTCTTCGCCTCATCCTCCCTGTACAAAATTTGTCTGAGGCATATCTTCAGGCAAAGTTTCCCTTGATCGTGTGCAAGATTACTTGCGAAATGTTCGTCTCGCTCTCCATCACCAACGCACGCATGCCAAATATTCACTGCTTGTACAGACTGAGCTACTCGATCAATTTTCCGCCATGCAGAAAACGGGCTCCGGGATGACGTTGTCCGAGGCTCCACATGAGGGCATTGGCATCCGAGAGGCGTCCTTTACATGGACGAATGAGACCGACAATAGTGGAGCCCCAGGTTCCTTGCGGCGAAGGTTCACTTTGCGCATTGAAGACGAGCTTACTTTCAAGCGTGGTCAAATCAATCTAATTGTTGGTCCCACGGGTTCTGGCAAAACATCGCTCCTCATGGCACTACTCGGTATGTCGTAATCGGTCCGGCATTCTGCTTAGAATATCATGTGACGGCTTCTGGCTGTCTGCAATTGTACAGGAGAGATGCACTACATCCCATCTGGACCCAATTCCTATGTCAGCCTTCCCCGTGATGGTGGTGTAGCATATGCCGCACAGGAGTCTTGGGTTCAGAATGAAACTATTAAGGTAAGCTCATTTTTTATTTTAGTTTACGTGGGTCCTCATGGATCCATTCATAGGATAACATTGTATTCAGCAGTCCGTATGACGAAGAACGCTACAAGAAAGGTCGGCCTGCTCACCGTACAGATATTTAGCTAGGACTGACAAGCGTACAGTTATCAGCCAGTGCGCCCTTGAGCGCGATTTGAAATTGTTTGACGCTGGCGATCTGACGGAGGTTGGCGAAAAGGGAATAACCCTCAGGTACGCCATAACATTGCCTATCCGAATAGTTTATTCATGAAACGTATACTCCATAGTGGTGGTCAAAAGGTGAGAAGAATAGGATGAGAATTGGATATGTATGATTTGTGAGCTATCTTGTTTGACAGGCACGCATTACCCTTGCTCGAGCAATCTACTCGCCGGCAGAGGTCTTATTACTCGACGATGTGAGAATTATCGTATTCGCGTCTGACCCTGAACTCACACACTCTAGATCCTCGCGGCGTTGGACGTCCATACTAGTAAATGGATTGTGGAGAAATGCTTAACTGGAGACCTAGTCCGAGGTCGCACAGTAATCCTTGTCGTACGTGTTGCCCGGTCGACTTCGACAGCAGTAGCTGATCTGAGCCGAAGACGCACAACGTTGCCCTAGCGGGACCCATCGCTGACATCGTGATCTCATTTGGCTCAGACGGTCGTATCGCAAGTCAGGGCACTCTCGACATGGCATTAACAAAGAGCGCGAGACTGTTGAAGCAGCTCAAAACAGAGGCGGAGGAGGTTGATAAAGCGGAGCATGAAGTCGAGCTCACAGAACCTGCCATTCGTGCTGCACCGAAAGACAAGAGCGGCAAACTAGTCGTCGAGGAGGAGATCGCTGTCGGCCGCGTTGGATGGCCTGCATGTGAGTGTTGACTGTCTCGTCTTACAGTACTTTGTCTGATTGGTCGACAGTCAAGATGTACCTCCAAGGTTTAGGTGGTTCGCATCCTGTCCTCTTCTGGGCTGCATCTGTTGGCGGTCTCTTTGTCATCAATATGATGTTTGCTGTTCAAGTATGGTTCCTTGGATTCTGGGCATCGCAATACGAAGATCATGATCCGAAAGATGTGCATGTCGGGTTGTGAGTTGCGCATACTGTTTCCGACGTCTGCCTTTGACGACGTTCCTTGCACAGCTACCTTGGAGGATACTCTGTTATGCTGCTCGTTCTCACGTTATCTTTCAGTCTCACGTGGATTGTTTGGGTTTTTGGTGGCATCAGAGCGTCTCGGAAACTCCACCACGAACTCATTGCGTCCGTACTGAGGACAACTCTGAGGTATGTCCGAGAGCATAGCCCGTGTGTAGCGAGCACATATAGTCTTCCCTAGGTGGCTTGACAAAACTCCAGTTTCGCGAATCATTGCTCGATGCACACAGGATATAGATGAGGGTCAGTTCTCCCATTAGCTGTCAGCACAGGCAGATTAGATGCTGAAAAAAATTGCACAGTCGATGGTGGAGTCACCAGGAGCGCGTTCTGGCTCATCGACGGGACCCTGGACATCCTGATACGTCTCTTTGCTATAATTGCATACTCACCGATCTTCTCTATACCTGGCGCCGTACTTGCTGTTGTCGGTGGCTGGTGTGGCCAGATGTATTTGAAGGCACAATTGTGCGTCAAGCGCGAGATGAGCAATGCCAAGGCGCCTGTGTTGACTCATCTTGGAGCTGCAGTTGTTGGACTCAGTGGGTCAATTCATGCCTGCTTTTACTTTGTCCGATCTCACAATTCCTAGTCTCTATACGTGCCTACGGAGTACAGGATATCCTCAAGGAGGAGTCCATCAGACGCGTCAATAGACTGACACAGGCAACAACGAATTTCTATGATTTAACGAGGTATGACAGTGTTCCTGATAAGATTCATTGAGACTGAGTCATTACGCAGATGGATCTCACTACGTCTTGATGTTCTAGGAGGCCTTTTTACGTCTGGCCTTGCAGCATATTTGGTCTACGTCGCAAACGTCCAAGCATCAAATATCGGATTTTCCTTAAACATGGCAGGTATGTGCCTATGATTAGAAACATAATTTATGCCCTCTCACTGACTAGTGCTGCAGTCGGTTTCGCTAATCTGATCTTATTTTGGGTTCGGAATGCGAATAATCTGGAAGTGAGCGGTAAGTTGCATGCACCGACTCCTCTCGTGCGCAGTAACTCGACATTGACAACACGACAGCCAATAGGTAAGATTCTCCCTCCATTCAGTGGCGTAAGTATGAGAACGCTGATGAGCTATGGTAAGCCTGGAGCGCGTTCAGCAATATTTGGAAATCGAGCACGAGCCGAAACCAACGCCAGAGGGTGTCCCTCCAGCCTACTGGCCTGCGAGTGGCGACCTCAAGGTCGATAGACTTTCTGCCCGCTATTCCGAGGTATGCTGTTCAAACAACACGCTCAGATGTCACTGCTAATTAGATATAAGGATGGTCCACGCGTTCTTCACGACATTTCTTTTGAAGTGAAGTCGGGTGAGCGAGTGGGCATTGGTGGGTCTTCCCAGTTCCCATGTGTGCTATACTGACTGACATGATGGGGTAGTCGGACGTACCGGGAGTGGAAAGGTCAGTCCCATTACAGTTGGGATTGTGGTAATTAGTACATGATACTAATCTTTTTACAGAGTTCACTAATGCTTGCACTCCTTCGAGCTATCATCACCGAGGGCAATGTTTACTACGACGGCATCCAAACTGACACCGTCAACCTAGACGCATTGCGATCTAATATCACGATTATTCCACAAGTGGTAGGTATCTCCGCCCGCGTTCGGCAAGCGCAACGCATTGTTGATCTTATTCTGCCAGCCTGAGCTCCTGAGTGGAACACTCCGACAGAATCTTGACCCGTTTGGCCAATATGACGATGCCGTCCTCAACGATGCCTTACGAGCTGCAGGCCTCTCCTCACTGCAGAGCCAGGACGATGAAGGACGCATTACGTTGGACAGCGAAATTGCAAGTGGAGGAAGCAATCTGTCTGTTGGTCAGCGGCAGATCCTCGCCCTGGCACGGACAATGGTCCGCCAGAGCAAGATTCTGATTCTTGACGAAGGTATGAACTACTTCAGCTTTTACTTTCACTGGCTGACCGGTCGTGTAATAGCAACATCGGCGATTGGTGAGTCCCGGGTTGGGATATAGTTATGACCATGCACTGGACTCTCGGGGTAGATTATGCAACGGATACGGTTATTCAGCGTTCACTGCGGAACGAGCTGGGGAGGGACGTAACGCTACTGATCGTCGCGCACCGTCTCCAAACTATCATGGATGCAGACAAGATTGTAAGTCGTCTACCTACCTGTCCTCCCTCCGACGGCTAATCAACCTGATATCATACATAGCTCGTTCTCGACGCAGGACGAATCGTGCGTTGTCCTTGGTTCTCAACGGGTCTGATGTCACTAACATGGCTTCGAAGGTTGAGTTTGGCACCCCAAGGACATTACTGCAGAACCCACAAGGATCGCTGCACGCGCTAGTTGAAGAGAGTGGAGAGAAGGACCTTCTGTACCAAATGGCGGAAGGCGCTTCCTCTTTGTAATAAGCTGTAAGCAGATTCCAAATGCACCTTGTGATGGCCAATTCATACGGCGTATTGCTCAGATGATCTTAGATACATGAGATTAGAACGCTTAGTATGTGCACTTAGAGAGCTGACCCAGGGTGAATTTGAGTCCTTCCCGGACCTTCCGTCGGACGAGAGCTGGTTGTACGTCTGCACGTGATGTGTGGGAAGTTCACGCAACGTGCCACGCGTACCAACTGCGGCGCAGGAGAATCCAGAGAGGATACGAGGTTCGAGCCTCACGGGCTGCAAGCCATAGCTGTGCATTGTTGTAGTTCCCTTGTCCCGGCTTCAGCTTGCCTGCGTGGGTCTCTTTCGCTTCCGTTGACCGTAAAGGCATCAGAGGCATCCGCATGCACACGTCGCTATGTATCTGATGCTCAGTCACGATTGGCTTTGCCATCATGTCTCTGAACTGTGCAATTCTGATGCGATAACCGGAAGCCTTCCCATTGGCCTGTGGCCTGGGTATTATCGGATAGTCTCCGTCTCGACATTTGCGCGCTCGCGAGCACGTGTAGAGCGCGGCAAAGGGTGACTGGCGGAACGCTCTGAAGAACCATACAAAACCGGTCGAGTCGCGTCGCTGCGAGCTGCGCGTGGTTGTTCTCTCATCCACGATGGCTGGCGCAGTTTCGCCAGCAGAGGTATCCTTCTTCATGCAAGCCGTCTTCAGTGCGGATATACACCATACACAGCTCTCTATGACGCATACACTTTCAGATGAACGGGAGTGAGTAGATCATTACATCTCGCGTCGAAGCCTCTGACGTAGTTGGGCGAAGTCTTTGGCAGGAGTCATTGGTTATACCCGCTGGCGTTGCCTCCATCTCTGCCCTCATCCTATTGCTACAAGTCGCGGTTCGGATCAAAACTTTGCGATCTGAAAGAGGCTCCGATGCTGACCTCAATGCTGAGACAACAGTAATTCTCGGGGATCCAGAGCATTCACGGATCAGAAAACATGTGAAGAGCCTGGGAGGTTCCATAATCTTCGCTTATCGTTGTGCCAGACTGCTTTGCTGTCTCGTGTTACTTGCATTGTCAGTCGTCAACATCTTCGCTTCTACATCCCGGGGAGCTCGCACTGGTCACAGCCGCTGGGCCGATTTGAGCATCTGTGGCGCATACGTGAGTGGAACACACAGGGTACACCATGCATGCTAAGATAGAATCTTGCTTGAAGGTATACACTGTCCTTCTCGCCTTCGCCTCAGTAGTCGCGAGTCCGCGTTCTAGCAGAACGGCTTGTCGGCATCTTGCCATTGTCCTGGTCCTGACTTGGACTGTATATGTGTATCGCGACGTTTGGCCACTAGCAACATTTACTCTATCGCCCTTGGATGCTAGAGAAGGATGGCTACTTTGGCTCAAGTTCACGTTACTGTCCCTCGCAGGCGTGGCGATCCCTTTGGTTTCTCCAAGGCAATATATACCCTTGGACCCCAATGTCAGTATACGTCGTGATGTGTTGTTGTACACATTCATATCGTGTCAATAGCACCCGATGGAGCCTTCTCCGGAACAAACCGCTTCGCTCTTGTCGATGGTTCTTTACTTCCACGTCGACCCGCTTATTATGAAGGCATATCGAACGCCTCACCTTGACTTCGAAGAGTTACCACCTGTCGCGGACTACGACATGGCAAAACATCTGATCGAGCACAGCTTTCCGGTATGTGACATCTTCCGTCGACTACTAGGCGCTAAAAACAGCGCGGCGCAGCACTTGGACCCGTTCCAGATGAAGAAGGATCGACACCTTTTTTGGGGTATCCTCATCGTGTTCTGTGAGATAGTTTCGGTTGTGCCGTTCGGCGCTCTGTTTCCTGACAGAAAGCACAGGGAAGGAATGGCTCATATTATGTGCGATGCTCGTCATCAGGGTGAGTTGCGTGAGTCGGGCACAGCCTTCTACTGACGCAGTCTAGGTTGTAACAACCGTTGCGAGTCCAATCGGCATGAACAGACTTCTGAAGTGGGTGATCAGTTCTGCTGATTCGCTGTCGCTGAAGTATTCTTAGATACCTTGAGACTGGAGGAGAAGGAGCCGTCGTCCGCCCGTGGGTCTGGGTATCCTGGCTGTTCTTTGGCCCTGTTATTGGCACCGTGGCGTTTCAGTGGTATGTTTTTGTAGGAGTAAGTTGGTTGTGTATTCAATAATCCCCGCTGTTTGCTTACCAACTCTGATGACAATAGAGCAGAATGACTCGGCGCGCCCAAGCCATCCTTGTATCGCTAATCTTCGATCACTCTCTGCGCATACGTGTCAAGTCCGAGGAAGACAAGTCCACAGGCAGTTCTTCGCAGCCCAGCGCTGCTGCCACACCCGATAACGTCTCCGTTGTTGAGTCCACCGAGAATGGCTTGGGGGATAGCGAGAGTGGCAACGACGACGCCACAGTAGGTGCTAGCACCGCCAGCCTAGATTCGTCTGCGAAGGACACGCAAAAGGCGAAGGCGAAGGCTGATGATAAATCGAAATCCACATCGCCACCGCCACCAGCGGGTCAGAAGACAAAAAATCTTGTAGGCAGGCTGAACAACCTTGTCACAGTCGACATCGACAAGATCACCAATGCTCGAGAATTCATTTTTCTCAGTGAGTGGCAGTAGACTAGACTCGGCCAAATATCTAAAACAGACCTCATTGTAGTTGTGATGGTGCCCTTGCAGACATCAGTTTGTGTTTGGTTCCTCTATGAGGTGCTTGGTTGGAGGTAGGCCAAAATCTGCCTTCCGATGTACACATTAGTTGACTCATTTACACTATAGTTCGTTCGTTGGACTCGCTTCGATGCTAGCATTGTTCCCAATTCCAGGATACATCACAAGTCTCACTCAGAAAGTCCAGAGAGAAAGGATGAAAAAAGTGAGCTTATCCGAGGGTCGGAAAACCAAGGCATTCTCACCCGTCCTGGTTCAGACAGATGCTCGTATGCAGGCTGTGACAGATAGTATGTTACTCAAATCTGACGAGAGAATCACGGCTGACACGAGCTAGCTATGAGCGTAATTCGTATGATCAAACTGTTCGGCTGGGAGCCTCGTATGGCAGACCAGATAGCACAGAGACGTAAAGAGGAGCTCGCACTACAAAGAAAATACCAAATCCTCCAGTTTTCGGTGGTCGTGTCAAAGTAAGCTAAGCCTCGTGGATTTTATATCTTGTTGACCTGTCGCTCTTAGTTATGTCATCCCCTTGATCACAATGCTCGTAACTTTGTTCACCTACGTAAGGAGTGATTACACGATTTATACGAATGCACTGACATTGGGTCTCAGACTGTTGTCATGAAGGAGGAGCTGTCGGGTAAGCAGCCGTCTCTGCATTAAAGGAGCGCAACTTACCGTTCTTCAGCTTCGAAACTGTTTTCGTCCATAGCGGGTACGCTATACTTGGACTAACACATGCACTTCATCTCATTTCTTTAGTTTTCGATTTGCTACGCAGGGCATTGAATATGACTACTAATTTCATTCCTATAAGCATTCAAGGTACTCGCTTCTGGTCGCTTATATCACAATATTCTGCTGACAATTGAATGCAGGCAAAGTTTCCCTTGAACGCGTGCAGGATTACTTGCGAAACGTATGTGCCGTTTCTCCTACGCATATGTTCGTTCTCAAATTTTCGCGCATATAGACAGAACTACTCGACGAATACACGACAATGGCTGGAGGAAATCATGACGTACCGGCATCTGCGGCTCCGCTCGTGGAGATCGGCATACGGGAAGCGTCTTTCACGTGGTCGAACGAGAGTGACGGCAGTGTTACTCTTGGATCTTCGCGGAGAAGGTTCACCTTACGGGTGGACGACGAGCTTATCTTCAAGCGAGGTCAAGTTAATCTGGTCATCGGCCCTACCGGTTCAGGGAAGACGTCTCTACTCATGGCACTGCTTGGTATGTCACGCAAGATGACCATCTAATTATTCTGATGACGAATGACGTACTACTGGCATGTAGGTGAAATGCACTATATCCCGTCTGGTCCCGATTCGTATGTTAGCCTTCCTCGAGACGGTGGTGTAGCGTACGCTGCGCAGGAGTCCTGGGTACAGAATGAGACTATCAGGGTGAGCTATCCTATTACTTGCTGCTATATGGAGCGCTCATAGGCCCATATCAAGGACAACATCGTCTTCGGTAGCACATATGATGAAGAGCGCTACAAAAAAGGTCAGCTCGTTCCATGGAAACACGGTCAACATAGACTCACGATCATGCAGTGATTATGCAATGTGCCCTTGAACGCGACCTAGCTTTGTTCGACGCCGGAGACCTAACAGAAGTTGGTGAAAAGGGTCTCACTCTGAGGTGGGTTATTCAATATACGTGTTTGGAATTCCTAACGAGGTACATGTACTGTAGTGGCGGCCAGAAAGTAAAGCAACATCTCAGTGGCTGCGAAATTGGCTGTGCTCATCCATTTACTCAGGCACGCGTCACCCTCGCTCGGGCAATCTATTCTTCTGCAGAAACTCTCCTACTCGATGATGTAAGGACTCATTTACGTTATCTGCGCCTTGGACTGACGAGTCGCAGATTCTCGCCGCGCTGGACGTTCATACGTCCAAGTGGATTGTAGATAAATGTCTGAAAGGTGACCTAGTCTGCGGTCGCACAGTACTCCTCGTGGTACGTACCATTAACTATAGGTTGTATCTCACATGCACATCTAAGTTCTAGACACACAATATTGCTGTGGCGGGCCCTATTGCTGATTTTGTTGTCTCACTGAGCTCGAATGGCCGTATCGCCAGCCGAGGTGCCCTTGACTTGGCGTTGGCACAGAACTTAAAGCTCCAGAGCGAGCTCAAGAAAGAGAAGGAAGAACTCGCGAAAGCGGAGCATGAAGTTGATCCTGTAGAACCGGATGCTCCGGCACCTTCCAGTGCTAAGAGTGGTAAGCTTGTTGTCCAAGAAGAGATCGCCGTTGGTCATGTCGAATGGACGGCTTGTGAGACATGCGCTTTGTTTGCCTTTGCGCCCATGATCTAACGAATAAAAGTCAAAATGTATTCGAAAGCTATTGGGGGCTCGTACCCTGTCCTCTTCTGGGCTTGGTGTGTTGGTGGTCTCTTCACAACCAACGCCGTCGTTGCCATTCAAGTCTGGTTTCTTGGATTCTGGGCGTCGCAATATGAAGATCATGATCCGAAGGAAATACACGCCGGGTTGTGAGTTGTGCCTCATGTCTTTCGATGTTTAATCATTACTCAATACCATCAATCAGTTACCTAGGCGTATATTCCGCCCTGCTGCTGCTTCTCACGTTCTCATTCGGCACGTCATGGATTGTTTGGGTCTTTGGCGGTATCAGAGCCTCGCAGAAACTGCACCAAGATCTCATTACATCCGTGCTGGGAACAACCCTGAGGTATTACTTATTGCGTTCCATCCAACGAGAGCTCTAAATCTCTGGCAGATGGCTTGATAAGACTCCAGTTTCACGCATAACTGCTCGATGCACGCAAGACATAGACGCTAGTATGGTCTTTCGCGGTCCCTGCGAAATGTATACTGAGCCCCCGACACAGTTGACGCAGCGATCACAAGACACACGTTCTGGATGATCGATGCCACATTGGATATCCTCATCCGCTTCGTCTCTGTCGTAGCTTTCTCTCCTATCTTTTCAATACCCGGCGGGATAATCGCAGTTATCGGTGGTTGGTGTGGTCAGATATACCTGAAGGCACAGCTATGCGTCAAGCGCGAAATGAGCAATACCAAGGCACCTGTGTTAGCACACTTTGGGGCCGCAATCGCTGGACTCAGTAAGCCACGCCAATTGCGCACTAGACAGATCCAATCTGATAGACGACAGCCTCTATCCGTGCCTATGGAGCTCAGGAGGCGTTCAAGCAGGAATCTATGAAACGTATCAACCGCCTAACTCGAGCGGCAGTGCCATTTTATGATCTGAACAGGTTCGTGCAGTCTCGCTTCGTATGATCATTCGACCCTGAACATAGTGGAGATGGGTCACGGTTCGCCTTGATGCACTCGGAGGGATATTCGCATCTAGCCTTGCAGCATACCTAATCTACAAGGCGAATATACGAGCTTCGAACATTGGGTTCCTTCTCAATATGGCGGGTATGTACTAGTAATCATCCGCATCCCAGCCCTCACCCATCGAGCCTCCAGTCGGCTTTGCTAACTTGATTCTGGGGTGGGTGAGAAATGTGAACGAATTGGAAGTCAACGGTAGGTTTCCTGCGCCAGGATCATTTATAGCTTGACACTGACACACCCTGGGATACAGCGAATAGGTGATTTTTTGCACTCTTGTGCAGTATGATCACGTATAATTACGAGACATTGACCCACCATTTCTAGCCTTGAACGTGTTCAGCAATATCTCGAGATAGAGCATGAGCCCGAGTCAACGCTGGAAGGCATTCCTCCAGCTTATTGGCCTGCAAGTGGCGATCTCAAGGTGGAGAAGCTTTCCGCCCGCTACTCTGCGGTACGTACACACAATAGTACAGCTCGGGCGTACTGTCTCATCAAATGTAAGGATGGCCCGCGTGTCCTTCACGAGGTTTCTTTCGAAGTCAAGTCAGGAGAGCGAGTGGGCATCGGTGAGTCTTTCATAGTGATCCTGCACTGGAAAGCGCCAGACTGAATTTATTGGATAGTCGGACGTACTGGAAGTGGCAAGGTCAGTCGCGCGTTCAACATCCACTTTGAGTGCTGCGTAATAAATGTTTACGCAGAGTTCTCTCACACTGGCGCTGCTGCGAGCCATCATCACGGAAGGTGATGTGTACTACGACGGTATTCCAACTGATACAATCAACCTGGACGCACTGCGGTCAAACATCACGATCATTCCGCAAGTGGTATGTGCCCCGCTGGAAATCCTTCGTGACAATCTACCAACGTCTATTCTGACACCCCAGCCCGAGCTATTGAGTGGCACACTTCGACAGAATCTCGATCCTTTTGGTCACCACGATGACGCGGTCCTCAATGATGCATTGCGAGCCGCCGGCCTCTTTTCTCTCCAGAGCGAGGAGGATGAGGGCCGCATCACTCTAGATAGCGAAATCGCGAGTGGTGGGGGCAACCTATCCGTTGGACAGCGGCAGATTCTTGCTTTGGCGCGGACGATTGTGAGGCAAAGTAAGATCCTCGTTCTCGATGAAGGTATGCATGCGCTCTTACGGTCGAGTACTAGCGGCTTACTCGTTGCGCTGCAGCGACGTCGGCAATAGGCGAGTGAGAGATACAGATGAGTGAGAGCTTGCGCTGAGATGGTTGGTCCAGACTATGCGACGGATGCCGTTATCCAGCGCTCACTGCGCAATGAGCTGGGCAAAGACGTGACACTACTGATTGTTGCACACCGACTCCAAACGATCATGGACGCGGACAAGATTGTGAGTCAGCCTATCCATTTCCCGACCGCTGCTGACATGACCGACAATCGTCAGATGGTGCTTGACGCTGGACGTATCGTACGTTAGCTTTTACGTTCTTAGGCCAGGCCCTGTTGTTCATATCCTTCTGCAGGTCGAGTTTGATTCTCCGCGGGAATTGCTAAAGAATCCGCAAGGCTTGCTGCGAGCGCTCGTCGAAGACAGCGGGGAGAAAGATGCTCTCTTTGAAATGGCGCAAGGAACATCCTCTTCGTGAGCGGTGGCAGGTTTGTGATAGGATATACGTTCAGGCCATATCCTGCGGAGTGTCGCAGCATTTCAGGAGCGTATAACGGTCAAATGCTCTGTAGCAAAAAGAAACTCATATGCTGCAGGGGAGTCGTGAATAGATTCGACGGCATTTACTGCAGCAGTTGTCACAAGCAATTGAGATTGAGTGAGCTGCAGTGTAGGTTTGTGCTCTTTTTAGGACATCGTTCATGATTATGCGCACAATTTGCGAGGCGAGCCAGCTGCACAAGTAATTTTCCTGGGAACGAAGTGAGCAGGTCTTGGGAAGAGAAATGGCGTTGTAACCTCCGTAGCACCTGTTAATGGATGATGTAATCAAATACGAGCAGAAATCTGGTCTTTGTGAAAGTGTGGAACTAAATATGCTCCGTTAGCGTCCGCAGTCGGTTGTATGCGGAAAGATCCTCCATGCTTATCGTGGCGCTCGAAGTTTTGGCAGATATTGAGTCTTTTCCACATCGATATTCGATTGACACTCTGCTGCCTGTATGTGTGCTAACCTCCGCCCTTGTCGCAGAAGAGCTCTGAACGCAGGTCTATACGCTGCCCACTGTAGTGACTATACCCTTCTGGATGTTTTAAGAGCTCACTGATCTCTAACGGTTCGTGCTACTTACGCCACGATGGCCGGGTTCTTCAGCGGGACGAAATACGCTGGAGCGTGAATCGCAATGCAAATATCCACGAGCTGACTATCAAAGATAGGCAGCGAGTGGCCCTGAGGGGATTGCGACACTTCGAAGCGTCAGCCTTTGGATCTCAATACTGGCCGTCGCCATGAGACCTTTCGTGCTGGGGGCCACGGAAGGCAGGTAATTTCGGGGCGAATATATCATTTGTGTTTAGTCCGAGTGTAGTACGTTGTGCGTGCTCCTTCGTTCACAGGTCTGCCCGGACGGGCAATGTTTTTCATTTAACGTGCCAAAGCCGTTCATGGCAACAATTTGGAAAATTCCGCTGCCGCACTTGGGGTTTGCGTTGGTCGCCATGCAGATTATGAAACAAATCGAAATATGTTCATTCATGAGGCCGTTGAGGTAATGAGCATCGCAAATACTGCTTACTGGAAGTAGAGCCTGCGCCATGACCCTTTGATGTACATCTGTTTCAGAGCCTTTGTCGGATGTCTGCAATGCCGTAGAAACATTAGCCTCGAATATGGGCTGTTATGAATTGTTATATGGCTCCTGGTCTAATTCCGATCCACCAGATCACGCAGAATCAGCAGCTGGGACGGGTGACATTTTCGTTGTCAAACCAATTTAGTATGAGGTGCTCACGGCGTCGGTATGGTCAATGTCACTCGAACTTCAACATCTGCTCACTTGGCCACCGGGGAACCTGCATTCTCTTTAGCCAATCCTCCCTTGTTTCGAGGTCATTTCGTCATCAATGCCCTCTGGCGTCTCTACACCTGCACACCCCCGTGATCGAGACCCGCGTGCCCGTCGAACCACCAGATTGTGCACTTTGCGCAACGCAGCTCTCAGCTGGCTCCAGGCTTCGCGCGGGCCGCTCGGCTTTCATGGTGTGCCCATCAAACGTCGTGGGTCCTGCGCGTGCAGTGCAGGGGTGTCGAGTTGTCATTGTTGGGATCTGGTTCCATCAACCTGGGCGACCGTGTGTGCCGGCAATCTACAAAACTAGCGTGAAGGCGTGAGTCTGAAAGCATTGAGTCTCATGAGGAGTGAGTTTCTATGAGCTCTTGTATCTTGTATGGGTAACTATGGTGACAATGAATACCCCGTACTGATAGATTTGTGCGTTGACGCCGTGGGCATAGACTGATGCCCCGACTTGGGACATGCCAGGTGCAGACAGCGTACATGTCGTTCGTCCCATGCACTTACCATCAATGTTCAACTACGGAAAGGTGGAGTACATGGTCTATGTTGTCGAAACATTCTTGGGATATCATGAATACAGTCTCTAGTTCATTTTGACTGTGTTCGACATATGTCGACAAGGGACACACAGGCCACATCTAGAGGAGATAGACTATTCTCCCGGCATTTACTCAACATAACCCAAGTCGGAACATCGGGCTATGTGCACGGTGTGAGGTCTTCGTTCATAGCGGCCATATGCTGGTCACATGCGTGGCCGACTTGCCTCTTTGAATATTTACTGATAGCTGGCTGGTCTTGGATATGGACGCTAGCATATTTCTCAGAGTCGTTTCTCGTCAATTGTAGAGGTGCACAGGCGCACAACGCAGCATTCCATAAAACGAGAAGCCAATACACGAGTCTCTAGAATTATCGAAGGTGTGCAGCACAGTCAGACGGTATAGATCACTAGAGAAGGGCTTCATTAAGGGAGAAGTCGATCTCCTCAGGCAGCCACAAGCCAGCCTGATGCTCATCGTCCGTAGACCAGAACGGATTCGCGGAAAACAGATTCTTGTCATCCACGGGTCCGACACCATTCCAGTCGGCCGTTGCTAAGTCCAAACCTTCTACTCCCCAGGCCGGCAAGGGAGAAGAAGCTGTAGGTACCGATGGTTCGACCGCGGTCGGGGTCGGCAATAGGAAATTTCCGAAGTCAGTCCCAATTAGCATCGCCTCAAGCTGGTATGGAGACGGTGCCCAAGAAACAGCGTCGAAGAAGCCATGTTGCGGGACCGCGATGTGATCAAGGTTAAAGGAAGAGTCGGAAACTGGGCTAGATGGCCGGACGTTGTATTCCGAATCATTCTGAGCTGAAGAGCTGCCAACCAAAGGAAGGATTTGAGGAACTTTGATGTAAGACGAGCCATACGACGAGAAAGGCAGCAAGTCTGTTGGCTGGAAAGTCGAAGTCGATGCGTCAGGCATTGGCCAGCCAGCGTTTTGAAGACCTCCGGACTCAGAAGCGAGGCCAGACGTCTGTAAGGCGGAGGTTGATGATCCGTGCATTGACAAATCATGATATGCAGGACCTTCCCATGATGCAGTCTGAGCAAAATCAAACTCGACAGTGGACTGGAGCTGGGCGAAGTCGTAGCCGAAGTCGTTGTCGCTGCCGGGGAAGCTGTCGGTAAAAGTACCATACGTCTCGGAGTGGTCCTCGAAGAAGAGAGCGCCTTCGGCAGTGTGGCCTTGTGGGCACGTGGTAGTGGCCACAGAAGCATCTCGATGACCGTTGCGTGTTGTCTCGCAGACGAGTTGGGCGAATTCGTCCGTCTCGTTGGGCGACGTGAAGAATGAGGGACTAGGTGCTGGATGGTCGAGGAAGAGAGCTTCTGTGTCCTCAGCGAGTTCGTTCTCGGTCGTCAATCGAGGGTCGGAGAAACAGTGAGGTGAGACGAGCTTGGCCTCGAGAGTGGGGCTGGGGGATGGCTTGGGGGTGGACACTGTGCGCTGCTCATCGGACGACTCAGGAGATGGGGCCGGGGACGGATCGCCGACCTCAAGCTCCGGGTCGATGAGCCCCAGATCACGAGCGAGCTGGAGGTGGTCCGACACACGAAGCACAGGCTCATCCATATGAGGAGCCTGTGGAATCGTCCACATCTCACCGTGGAATTTGCGCATATGTAGCTTGTAACTTCCAGGTTTGTGCGTCCTCAAGGTGCAACCTCTCTCTTGTCCACTACGCGTTATGTATGTTCTGTGGCAGACAAAGAGGGCATCGGTGCTGGAACGGCGTTAGTGAAGGAACCTTGGCACAGATAATTGGATCGACTTACTGCTCCCAGCGGTGTACTCGCACATTATTTTGTTGAAGGGCTAGGTAAAGACACCCAGGGTGCCCACAGAAATAGGAGCTGTAAGATAGTGCGCCAGGTCAGAGATGCATCACGAGTTACAGGTCGCACTGGCGGGGCGTACCTCTTGACTCTATCCAGCCCTTTCTGATGAGTCTTGACATGTCGAGACATGCCTCGTTTCTCTACATGCATGCCACAGCCTGCGATCGGACAAAGTGCTGTCTGCGAATGATGTTAGTCTGGATATGCTACAGAGCGAGACATGACCCACCGGGTGTTTTGGCATCCTGGTGGTTCGAATTGGGACGAAGATGAGGACGAGGAGATTCAGTGGGGATGGCGTTGAATGAGCGTTGAATGGGTGATGAACAAATCCAGAATTTACTGGGGGCATTTATACCGGTGGACATGCTGAAATATCATGTCTCGAGAAGATTGTATTGCTCTGTTGAGAGTAATCCCGGGTGGCATCAGTGGTCGCCGAGATCACATCAAGCGTTCATTTAACTTACAGGGCGTGCAGCCTATGGGTCTCGGCTGCGCGAGAACCATCCAACGGTTGTCACCTGTACTCGTGGATAGCCAAGTTTGTAGCTGCCAGGAAACCAGAACGTGGACGGAGAGAGCCGAACACCCTACACCTTCCGGCCCCTCAGACCAGGTTGCTAAATCCGCATCCTGGCGGCCACCGATGCTATCAGGAAATGAACAGCGCCACTTCAGGATCGTGATAGAATAGAGATAAAGATGATCTAGGGGTGACACTGGGGGCCGGTTGCTGGCTCTTCGGCTGGTTCTGAGCACGGGAAAATCCTCCTTGAGTGATCATTTCCGCCCAAGCAGAGTCAAAGTACGACACGTGTAGAGAACAATGTATTTGTGGCGAGGGTGGCCACAGCTTGACGCGTGCTGAAGGACGGAGCTTACTCAGGATGTCCAACGGCGGATCCCAACAGTCCGAGGAGTTTGCCCTAAGTCCGCTGCTGACCTTGCCTCAACCTTGCCTCCCTAAAAAACGGCGCCCCATTTAGCTGGTATCAGGGTTATGATCACGAAAAACCTCTGGTAGAGCTACGGGGACGGCGGCGATACCTGGGGGGACTTCTGGATCCGGGGGTGAAGAAACCTCGCAGTAGAATTCTTTGAAGCTCCGAGAGAGTATCACTGCTTCGTCGTCGAGTAATAGTCCTTACAGCATTCACGGATACGTGCTTCCCAATAGCACGGTGAGTTCCAACGGCAAGGTCAGAAAGCAGCTGACAGATTTTTTAACAGCATTGATATGATCCTGCAAGACTTCCGCTAGCAACAAATGGCGGCTGCGGGTCAAGATATTCTCGGCAGACATTTTCAAATGACTAAACCAGGATTTTTCATCGAACAGTGACCGATGAACACCGAGCGTGAGTGACCGTGGACACTGGACATGGTCCGCAATGGAGGGTACACTGTTGAACATGTGGCTGTGCGGCGGAAGCTGGGACAGGTGTATCTAATCTGATCAAGAGATTAGATCAACAGCTCCTTGGTCCCCATCAAGGCCGCCTCGAACGGACTGGGGGTCTGACGACCACCATCCTAAGTTTGCATCTCTTTGGAACGTACTCACAGAATGACGTCCTTACATTCACCAACCGTCGATGAAGTCCAGCGCATCATCGAATATCACCGCGACGAGTCGACTGCAGTCATCTCCTTAGAAGAGGCCAGGTCGCAAGGATACAGGTGCAAATAGCTGCTACACGACGATATAGTCGGTCTCACTCGGCACTGTAGCGCATTCACCCCGACGAGGTCGTTTATCGCAACATTGGATGATGGCACGACCTATACACTCAGGATCTCGTCTCCTGCACCGCCAGCTCAAACCTACGCGCCGAACAGCCTCCAGACAGAGCAGGCATTGCTCCAGCTCCTCTCGCAACACACATCCATACCCATTCCTGCTATCAATGCATTCGACACATCACTCTCACTCGTGCCGTACCACTATCTTCTCCTTGCCCGCCCGCGCGGAATCTCCCTCTCGTCCGCGCTCGCCAGCGGCAAGTTGAACGAGCGGCAAGTCGCACTCCTAGACCTCCGCATCGGTGCATTCTTGAAGCAGTTGCACGAGCAGGTGCAGAATGATTGGTTCGGGCTTCCTACGCAAGAGGCAGACGGGCTGTATAGCTGGCAGGAGGCGTTCACACTGTTGTTAGAGGAGCTGCTCGAAGAGGCCAAGACGTGCGACGTGCCACTCCCGTACGAGGATGTGCGACGCGCTCTGTCGCGTGCGATTGGCTCATTCTTGTTCGACGACTGCGAGGTGCCCTCCCTAATCTCGTTCACAGGAGACGCGGAAACGACGCTTGTAGACTTCGACTTGGAGAAGCCGGACGAGAGCGATGAGGTGGACATCACGTCGTTCTTGTCGGTGTCGCACGCGCTGTGGGGCGATCCGCTCCTGGAGACAATGATGATGAACCCGAGCGAGGCGCTATTAGAGGGTTACGGGGGTTCGTTGATCGTGTTTCCGCGGCAGAAGACGAAGCGATTATGGTACACACTGTTCCTTGCTCTCATGGTGACGGTGCAGTATAAGCGGGATGAAGAGACACAGACCGTCAACAACGAGAGCGATAAGGTGAAGTGGGCTGCGGAGACGATCCAGAGATGTGCGGAGGAGCTGAAGGATGCCCCGTACTACTAACGAGCTGAGATCCTACAAGATCTATGCGTATCACGATAGTCACCGGCACTTTTCTCGTGCAGTTGGGAATATACAGCGTATTGCTGGCACACGAATATTTACCGTCATTGGCCCCGGCATTGGGGTCGTAATGCGGAGTGCAAGTCTATTGAGCGATTGACTCGTCAGGCGTTGGACGGCACATCTCTCGCAAATTCCTGAAGCATTGCGGTAGGTCAGATATAGTCGTGTCTTCGAAGGTATAAAATAAGGGTATGGCCAAACATGGTATGCGAAACAGCGAGCCCACAGGTGATATTCTACGACAATCCACCGGTCAGAAAGTATCCGCTCCGGAAGCCTCCCAGCGCCCCATACAATCTCTGTTGCTGTCGTCAATAAATTAATAGGTGCTCCCAAACTGGTAAGGGGACGACCACGATCCCCCGTCATTAGGGCTGGGCACCGAAGTAGCCGGCGAATTGTCCACGCCCGAGCTCGACTCAGGCGACGGCGGTAGCATCCAACTGCGCGTTAGAAGAGCGCCAAATTCCTCCACCTCCCACGGTTCTTTCGCGGACGGTATGGGCGCAAAGCACGTGTCGTAATCGACGCCGTCACCGGGTCCCGTGGAGGCTGACATCGGGGTTGCACCGACGTTGGAGACGTACCCGTAGTTTGCGGGAGGGGTGACGTAGGATTGGCCGATCGGGTTGGTGGGAGGCGCGAAGGACGCAGGCGCAAGCGAAGAGCTGGCCGTAGGGTAGTCAGTGTACGGCATCCCCATACCGCTCCGAGCCATGTTGACGGTGTTGTACGAAGGCGGAGCCATTGTTGGAATGGGGCCAGCGCACGGGGGTGGCTGCGAGATCTGAACAAAAGACCGATAGCCAGAGAACGAAGCAGGAGCGGGCTCGACGTGCGCCTGTTGAGGTAACGGCGGTGGAAGGGCGTACGGTGCAGACGGAGGTGGTTGGAGGTGAAACCGTGCAGGACCATCGCCAAGCGAAGAGAAGGACGGCCCCGCGACGGGGGCCACGTTCAACGGTGCATCGATGTAAGGGGCGGCAAAGTCTTCCGTCGTCGTAGGGAAGGTCCAGAGACCCTCTAGGTCGTCGATGGGTTCGAGGACGCCACGAGTATTGGCGGCGGCGGTCAATGCTCTCTGCCAGCTACCATTCTTTGGTAGATTCCTCGTATGTGCCGACCTCCTGTGCTGAGCGAGCTGGTCCCAATCCGGGTGGATAGAACCACATTCCTGCCCATCGTGCATCCTGAACCTGCATGTGAGCGGTTGACCCGCGCTTGAGGGGCGTTAGACTCGTCTAGAGTGCGAGAGCACGTTCGACATACTGCTTCCTTTCTACGTGATTTTTAACATTGTTGTTGAGTAGAGTGATTCTACCACACCCCTCGGATGGGCAGGCAGTTCGGCTGTACGAAACCGAGGCAGAACCTTAGCCTGCGGCCCCAGAGTGTAGGGTCAAAGCACTTACTACGGCTCCTGCTGGGTCTCCGTGAAGTGGCGCGACACCACGTGTCGAGGGAGCTCATGGACCCGCCCCAGCCATTCCGCGCAGATGCCACATTCCGCGGCCTAATCGAAGCAGTCAGCAGATGCATACTGAATATGAATGGCGACCTACTTTGCTTAAGTCTCGGATCTGTGACTTTTTGGCCTTCAGCTTCTCCCTTCGTGCCGCGGGTATGCGGTCTCGCATATTCTCCGGGAAGGGCTGCCTCGCTAGCGCGAGTATCGCCTCTGGAGTCCAATCCGGAAACAAGATGTTTCGCATGTTAAGGGGAGAAAGTGAAAGGGCAAGTGGGAGGAAGAGTGCGGATGTACAGAGAAAAGAACGCCATTATATACCGCGAAAGCATCCCGCTAAATCGCGTGAATCTCGATGCAGGCCACACACTCTCCCTCCCGTGCCTAGGATCGCAACGCCGCGGGAACTGGCCACAGTCCACTTGTTGTCTTCCAGATTAGCCCTAGTATGACAGGGTGCTGTAACGCCAAGTGGTTGGTGCACCGGGGGCCGCGCGGGGCAGTCGCGACGCGTCGCCAGGATTCACCGCGCCGCGACTAGCTCGTGGGCTGCTCACAGACAAAGTTCAGGGCAGTCCTGGCGGTCCAATAGTGCAGTAGCCCGTGGCTGAGAACCCAGAATCGAAACCCAGTGGACAGGTCAAATCCCTGGTGCTGTCCAATTTCTGATACTTTGACCGTGTCCCGACCATCGGACGCGTCCTCCAAATGATGGAGCGGTTGATTTCTTCCGTGGGCCACTTGGGAGGCACAAGTCGTGTTGAAGTACGTTTCCGGGATGTGCGGTGACATATGGATTGGGTATCTTTCGAGGGGAACGGCTCCACAGCCAGCCCACCAGTGGAAGATGTCTAAGCTGACTCACCTATCAAGGTAACTCGGGGACACCGGGCGCTAGGAGAGAATGGAAAGCAAAAGCAGGGAGTTCGTTAACGAGCGTTCACTACAGCGGACAAGCAGCATGACGGGTATATGGGGGGTTTGCTGATACGAGGACGCGCAAGGAGGGCAATTATCTAGAAGGGGTTTAAACGGCCAATGCTGGCGGCTGTTGCAGTTATTGTGGACCACACGCAAGACCATGTGGCGCAGAGGTTGCGAACCCAGCAGGCCTATTGTCAAGGCGGCGTATAAAAACGGAGAAAATGACCCGAATAGTAGCGAGCCCCTTCATGTCTCGGCAGCCACGACGTCGAAATGCCGACTCGTGTTGGCATGAAATAGCGCATATAGTCGGGCAAGCGATGAGATAAGGAGATCAATTGTCATTCAGAGTATTGTACACCACTTGGACCATGCTATACAATGCCGAAGCCAGAGGGTTGTTAGAGGCAACGAGAGCGCGCAGGGGCCCTTATTCGAGGCTGTACGTATTCTTCTCCAGCTGATGGAGGTTCCACGTCAGAACTATCGGTAAGGCCATGATGGCATGGAACTTACCTCTGCCTCCAACTCCCTCCTGACCTTCCACTCCTCGTCCGCCTTAATTACAACGTGGTGGTCGTCCAGGTCCTCGATGATGAAGCTGTCCTTCTCGTTCATCGTGAGGAGGATCTGTTTCACCGCGGAATCACTACAGCCCACAGCAGGGCTTTCAGCACCACATCGGAGCACGGAACGATGATACATGTTCTCGGAGCAGTGCTCACCAGGTGAGGAGCACCCCTGGGTCAATTGAGGTCAGCGAACCACTCGACGGCGCCCCGACGCGGTACAGGACGCACCACGGATTGCCTTCATGCTGTCCCGATGTCGCCTTCCTCCGAGATTCCGGAGCTCGTGGTCGTTCTCGCCAGTGCCACCGGTGAACGAGGCACGGTCGTCGGTTGTCGGATGCGATGGGAGACGGTGAGAGCCAACTACTGAAGAAAGGTCAAAGCGGTCACGTTCGGCTGGAAAGCTGAGTGAGACGCCGAGCGAGATGACTGGGGTATTCGTCCACCGCGCTCTCCATCCTCCTTATAATCTCCCACTGCGCCCTCGCCATCCCCCACGTCCGTTCTGCCCCCTTCCGAGTCGCAGGACACTCTCGCGTTCGACGAAGATGCCGATTCCGCCAGCATTGCTCACCCCGGACCTTTCGTGCGTACCGGCTCGCCCTCCGCGCTTCCGGTGCTGACGGGTCGTCTTGTCTCTTCCGCGACCTCCATGCGCTGTCTGGACTCGTTTGGGCTGCATACATCCAGCACTCCCACGGACGGAGTATACCCACAACCCCTGCGGCCGACCCTCGCAGGCCAGACATCACAGTTCATCACCAGCACACCCCCGCCCGTCGCGGCACCGCAGCCGAAAGGTGGGTACTGCTAGCACATCCAGGGCAAGCATCGGCTAACGACTTAGCATTCCAGTCCCCTCACCAGTAACTGTCGTAGAGCAGGCTAAAAGACTAGCGGCCTGGACGGCTGTAGACAGACATGTACACCCAGAGCACAAGGTGTGTGGACTGTTTGAAAAATTGTTTTCAGGTAATTGACCAACCACCGAAAGGTGATTGGGATAGGTTCTGGATCTACCGTCCCCTACGTCGTCGAGCGCATTGTTGCGCAAGGCAAGGCGGTCAACAAGGACCGTGTCTTCATACCCACCGGCTTCCAGTCCAAGGAGCTCATTGTCAACGCGAAACTGCTCCTGGGTGATGTCGACCAATACCCCATGCTAGATGTCACTATTGATGGTGCCGATGAGTGAGCCGCTTCATCAAGCATATGGGCAAGATGCTGACTACCGCCGGCAGAGTCGATCGCGACCTGAATGCCATCAAGGGCGGTGGGGCATGCCATCTGCGCGAGAAGGTACTCGCAGAGGCGGCCGACACGTACGTCCGCTGTCCGTTCTGCACCGGTTCCCTTATATGTACGCGCCGTAGTTTTGTCATTGTCGCGGACTACCGCAAGAACTCGGAGGTGCTAGGAACCAACGTGGGTACTCGGTGCTCCCCGTCCTGATATTAGCTGATAGAACATGCTCAACAGTGGACAAAAGGAGTGCCCATTGAGGTCGCGCCCTTCGCCTACGCCAAGGTGCTGCAAAACCTGCACTTGATTGGCTCACCGAAGGCAACGCTGCGCATGGCAACGGCCAAGGCGGGGCCGGTCGTCTCGGACAACGGCAACTTCGTCATCGATGCGCCGTTCCCTGAAGATATGATGCGGGACCCCTACACTGTATGTTGACTTTCCGTCCCCTGGAACATATTCTCACTCCAGACATCCCTCCTTCAGCTCTTGACCCGCATCAAGATGCTCACTGGCGTAGTCGAGGTTGGTCTCTTCTGCCACATGGCCAAGGCGGCATACTTCGGCAACCAGGTATGTGTCACTACGCAAGGAGAGGGTCCCCAATCGCTGATGTCGGAGTGCTCTCAAACAGGACGGAAGTGTCCTCATCAAATGGCACGACGGCAGAACTGAGCACGTCGATAGTGCGAACAGCCCGGCGCTCCCGCTGACCGATGAGTAACGGTGCCACGCCGCTGATTCTAGATTCTTTGTACCGGTAATTAAACGGAGAGCACAGCGGATTGATGTGAGTCACTTTAATGACTTCCATGATTTTGCTTTGCTGACCTTTGGAAAGTATTAGATTTACGGCTTACAATGTATTGATTTGTTCCTACTGTATCCTGGGCGACCTGTAATGAGTGTCTGAACTGCTTTCGTGCCACGCTATAGACGTACTACGGAAGGCTCCACCGCGGATAAGGCGTAAAATACAAGGTCACAGTTAGTTGCCCAGCTCACGGCGTGTTGCCGGACAGGTCTATTCTCGAATTCCTCAGCACACTCTGAACGAACACCACCACGCCCTCGTCACCAAAGCTGCAAGGCTGTCTTCTCCGGGTTCAGCGCAAGTATTCGGTGAGCTCTGCTCCCCACATAGAAGATAATGATGCAAGATGCGTATCATGCCTTCGGCTTGGACCGGCGGACCTCGTGCACGCTGAATCCACTGGACCCCCGGTGCCTATGCTCCTGTGAGAACCATCAAGCTGTTCAAGTGACCGGCGCACTCTCGTGGCTCAAGTGCTGTATAGAAGTGTGGCTACGTACTGCTGCGGGCAGTAATGGCCTTTCCCTCACTAGAAACGGATACTCTTCACAAAAGCGTGCTACCTGCGAAGTGGCCAATCTGGACCCTGTCACGTCCAAGCCATCGGCTTGTGTAATTGTGCCGGTGCACGGAGTGGCACTGCGCCTTGCCTTGCCTCGGTGGCCGCCAGGGCCTCCATCCCAGTTCCGAAAATGTTATACGACTACGAGACGGGTGGCCGCTACAGTTGTCTTTCACGCTGCAGGAATCTCATATGTCACGAGGGTCAAGTGGCGGTCATGGCCACAGGGACAGTCTGACGACAGCAGTGCCCCCTCGAATTGATATTGCAACATGTCCCTCTACCATGAACATTCGATGACAGTCGCTGTCCTTCCTTAACGTGGCCCGTCGACTCTCCACCGTCTTTGGGGCACGTGTCCATGAAGACCTTCGGAAATACGGCGACTCCCAGGCATTACAAGCTCCCTGAAGTCGGGGATTAGATCAGGATACACAGATAGTGCAGGAGCTTCACTTCCCTACAGCGGCCGACATACTGGACGTGGAAACCCTCTCCTCCTTACATCTCTCGACAATAGATATCAAGTACTCCATTTCTGGCGACTTGGCTCTGTAGCCTTGGCGCTCCAAGGGGAGCAAGTTGAACCAGGGGAATAACGAGACGAGACGAGACGCTATGGTCTCTGCGTCCCACTCGTAGTGCTGGACAAACAATCGTTGCAGACGATGCAGTCTATTCTGCTCCTAGCCGGTACTCGACTGAGAGGAGGGTTTAATCTTCGCGAGATGAAGATCAATCAGATCCGGGCAGTGTCTGGCCAAATTTGCGATCACGTTAATAGAGAACGCTTTAGCAGTCCACACAACACTGTCAATATAAAGGAAGGAGAGTCGAGCCAGGCGGTCGCAATATTGGCGAGGATGCGATCCGAGAACCCGTTCTAACACGCATAATCGACATAGGGTCGGTAGTTCATCGTCTCGATGAACGTGAATGCCTCCATGTCGCGCACATCAAATAGTGGATAGATGTATTCGCCCATGCCACCCTCGCGTACACGCTGATCGAGATTGTACGTGAGCAAGGTCGTGTTGCGTAGTCGCGCAGATGTAGCCATCCGTCAAGCGGTAAACCAAGTTCTCGGCACTATCAGAGTTATCAGCGGGGAGGTGTAGGTCATCACGGTGGGGACAGACATTATGTTGTGTCAGACCCGCCATATACTCTGCCCGTAGGACTATGAACACATGTAACAGTGGCTTTAGGCTGTCAAGCTGAGCCCAGAGAATGTCCAACGCCGGTGAAGTCCAGGTCTTGCACACGCGCGACGCACAGGAGATGGAGAGCCTACGATGCGCAAGGTCAAGTTCACTTTCCCCAAGGATCGAAGTCGCGCGATGGGCTGGATATATCTCGTCGAACATCTGTGCAAGTATCTCATATATCTGGAGTGCTCGGTGAGGAGTTCCGACAGTTTGTGTCATGATTCTCCAAGATGCACGATGTCACCGTTCGTGAGCAAAACTGACTATGAGAAGTCCGCTTGGGCCCTAGCTCTATGGTCGACGACGGAAGTTGAAGTCTTGAAGCCAGGAAGAGAGCAAATGGGAAAGATCATGGACCATCGAGCGATGTTCACGTGGTTGAATTCCTCCATCGGCAGTTGCCGTCGCAGCAATTGGCATTCTCTCCGGAATCGGAATCTCTAACTCCTTACAGAAAACGTTCGAAATGTCTCATTGAGGAGAATATAACCCTCCTGCCGGGATCGCCTTAATGTATCAGGTGCAACAGTAAGTTTAGCGCTACCTGTGACTGAAACGGTGCAGCCACGGCCCACACAAAAGCGAGCACAAGAAGATCGAATCATTTCGCTGCATCAAGAGAATGCTGCTTGATTGCTATCTCTACTGAGGCATTAATCTCGTCACCACCTTCACAGCCTCTGATTGTCAAATATGTAGATTGACAACGACGTGCCACAACAGAACGTCACTCGGCTCAACCTGCGATATCTCACGTAAAAGTCGCTAAAGGCTGAGGCAGCTTAATATATCGTATCATAAACTCCGTTATTCCCAGCTCATTTCAGGCCGTATCAGCGGGTTCACCAAAAAAATAGGTTTAACCTACACTGTCACTTGTCACACACTGCTCGCCTACAACAGCTCATATACTACACGTAGATGATCTAACCGCGTTCAATGCTCGACATGCCGTATCAAACAGTCGATCTTCGGCGACTTGACTTCCTGTCCCCGACCGTCTAAATAGGCTAAGTTTGCCCAAGAAAATATTGAAACAAGCCGACAGCCATGGTTTCTGCATCACCTTCATAGTCTCAGACTACGACACCATTCCCTCAACCTGCTTCTCTAACGGAAGGTGAGAAATTCACAGAAATTTCTCGTCATCATGAACCTCAAATGGGAGTCATAAATGGTATACATTCAGTGCAAAGGTAATGAGTGTCTGCGACGGACGTCATTGTCTGTCAGACGTTGTACTACCACAAACTTTCTGATGATAGGACAAGTGAGCGACCTGAACGGAGTACGTGAGACTGCCACTCGCCTGCAGCATCTGAAGTCTACCTCGACAACCGTCTGGTTCTCTTGTACTCTTCCACAAGCGATAGCAGGCGTTCGATATAGGCAGGTTTTACTGCGGGGTTCTCCTCATCACGGGTAAGGGAGTTGACTGTGGCTGATGGGAATATCGCAAGGAGCCGAGAAGCCATGTCCCCGGCGTCGCCCGTGTAGTGCCCAATGAAGAGATTTCGTAGATGATGTATGGTGGATCCTTCGCAGCGAGGGGTCGGCAGTGTCGAGAGCTTGATGTTCCCCAACCCTAGTATTTCGAGTTCGGGACAACGTTGAGCCAACTTTGCGAGCGCGTCAGTGGAGTAGTATTCACGACCAGGACATTGAGCTTCAAGACGAAGACCACGAGGTTTAGGCCAGGCAGTTGACAGTTCACCGAGTATCCTGTCTGTAAGGCTGTCCTGAATGTCATATTTGGGGTCCGAGGACTTAATGGATTCTATTACTCGGAACCTTTCTATACCACGCAGTCTGAAGAGCGGATTAATGCATTCAAGCATGCGGAGGAAGTCAAAGGGGGATTCTCTGTCGATCGGGAAGCTGGTGACCAGAGAGATGTCGCGTAATGTGTCCCCAAAACGTGCGCACATGGTCTCGAGTGCACCAGTGACATGTATTCGAAGATGGCCATGAACTGGGCCTTGGCTGGCATAACGAACGAGGAGTGTCTTTAAACACCGCGACGAGATTGTGTTGACCCACGAAACATCTTCCCAATCGTCCATTATGCACACAAAGGCTTCGACGTTCGGGAAACCTCGGATCTCTGGAGACAGTTGTCGAAGGCCGAAAACCAGGGCAGTGACTTGTCGAAGACTTTGCAGAGATGACAACACATACCACTGCTCAGGAGTGAGCCTTACGTACAACTCGATGCTGCGCAATGTCCCGAACTGAGTAAATGGTACAAGGTCAGGTAATGGACGACGCCATCCCGCCAGGATACTCATCGATTCCAGATCAGGAAACATCTGCTTCAGATGTAAGACCAGCCCCGGGTAGTGGACGAGAATGGGACCGCTCCTTCTAGTTATGATGATGTGTTTGAGCGTGGTCGGGGCGATCATGGTAAGGTAATGCAGTTCGTCTATCGTGGGCGTTGCCTCCCATTTGAGAGTTTCCAGCCTAGGCGCCATAGGTGCAATTGGAATGCCATTGGTATAGGCAATCCGCCCGAAGTGACGTAGCTTGACCTCGTCCCCGAAGTCCCGGTTATTGATGTACAGTGTCCGCACGCGTCGCATGTATTCGCGGAATCGCAGCCAGCCCTCCGCCGGTAGTCCTTGACGGAGCTAATTGCATTATCAGCATATCAGCATGCATACATAGTCATCAACACGAACCTTTGCTCGCGTCCGGTCTACCCGATACCTCTCATACAGAGCCGAGAAGACGCAGAACAATGGTTCCATGCCGATGAGGTTCATCCAGAGGATATTCAGTGCCGGTACCGTCCAAGCCGTGCATACACGAGATGCTCTGCCTAATGCTTGCACACAAGCACCGTCCATATCGATCTCGAAAATCCCCCTATGCACTGGATCCAGTTCCTTGAAGATCTGTTCGAGGATGTCGAAGATATACAATGCACGATGGGGGGTACCCACAACGAGCGCCATCGTTCGACGAGAGACTGAGGAGAACCGGTATCGGTAGAAATGATGAAGCAAGAGTGTTGAGCAAGCTTCGAGCTTGGACAAGAACTCAGCAGTGTGGCACTGGTGATTCAGAAGCGATTGTGGTCGATCACAAGGTAGCTTGACCCGCTTAGCCAATCAGTCTCGACACATCACGTGCCATCTCACCTGTGGTCCACAGGCTGGAGACGTGCAACTCGCTTCGCGCCTCTTCAAGGACACAGAACAATGTGAGTAGTCCACGGCTCGTTGTGACCAGCTGAACTAGGAAAATTTCTGCACACAGGGAAACATCGTAGTTCGAATAGCAGGAACCCGATGCTCCTATCTGGAGAAGACGGCCCGGTGACGTGATCGTTGCAACTCGCGTTCATGCACAGTAATGACACGTGTACAATTCTCAGTGAGTTCGTCGTGGGCGGACTTGTAACTCGTGCGTCTCTGATATCGACGTCGTACGTCCACTTGCTAATTACATCTGAATCATCTAGGAACCGGGTTTAGACAACAAAGCCAAGAGGATGCATAGAACACGGTATATTCGGGCACCACAATGCGAGCACAAGCACGGGAGATGTACACACGAACAAGGCAGGACGGAGACTAACAGGCGAGACAATGGTACAAGACAATACGATCTCAACATAGAATAGCAGGAAGCGCGGACCAGTACATGAGGTGAGCTCACAATCTCCTATGCTTTCTGCTTACCCTTCCCCGGCCGATTCGTTGCCTCCTGACCAGACCCCATCTCCGTCTGCTTGGGCCGGTTTAGTAAAGCGAGAGTTCGCCTGGCTTTCCTCGCTGCATATTGCGCTGAGGTCCTCCCCTGACCGTTCTTGACCCCTCTCGGGCGTCCACGAGTATCGACCTTTGGAGTCTTTGTGCATTGATGGCCGGGATGTTTCATAGCGTAAGTGACGCACGAACTATAGAAGTAACCGGTGTTATGTCAGCCATGCAAGATGTACCCTAGGGCCTGGACCACGAAGACAACAAGATACTAACACGCACGGCTCGTTGTCACCGACACACCGAATCTTCCTCCGCCTGCAATGATCGCACGATGTGTTGAAGGGACGACGCCCTGCAACATTGTCGTATCCTTCCTGCACATCCGCCCCATTGTCTTGTTCTGCGCCGGATTGATGATCTGTTGAAGAGCCAGATGATGGACTGACAGCATGTGATGGCAATAGGGTAGAGAACGGAGGCAAGATGGTGGTTGGTGAGTGCATGGCGGGAAGACCTGGGGCGATTGATTTACAGTCATCAACAGGTTCCCTGACAAGGTGTATTTTCGTACCTTCATTTGCTCGCGGAATCCCGGGGCTGGTACGCCTCATGATGTCTTGCAACCGTACTCCCCGCACGTCTTGAGGCGTGATGTTGCATAGTGCGGGATCGATATACAACGGACGATCTGAGGTTCCTATCAAATTAGCCTTAGCGGACGTCACTTGACAACATATGCATGCCCTGCGTACCGAGGTTGAGGTCCCGTCCCGTGTTCAGACCGGCGTACGCAGTTGCGCTGGAGATCTGGTGGTGCTCTGCGGCATTGTTCGAAGTACCGACTCTTGTGGGCTGAGGAAAGCGAACGTTGGAACAAGCTACCGGACAAATTAGGAACGCAACTGACCTGAATCGTCGCTTCGGGGATGCGTCCTCGTGCTTCGAACGGTGCATCTGCGGTTTTTATTTGTTTGGTACCTGTTGGCCATTGGAATGGTGTGGCGGCGCTCGGCTGCGAGCCACCTGTTATCACTCTGACATCTCAGATTCGTTACATACAGAACTTACGCTAATCCAGACGGGGAGCTGATCGCCAGTCGGATGGTGTATACTCGGGGGCGGGATACCCCAGCCCATCGGCCTCCCAACGGCGTGGTGAGGGGCCTGCGGTACTCCGGGGCCATGATGGTTGAGGGATGGGGGATACTGCGGTTGGTACGTGCGCATAATCGATAGCTTCTGTTCTCAAGTGAGATAATGAGGTGTGTAGAGATGCGGCCAGAAGACGGTAGCTCTGCAGCGAGTTTCTATAAATGAAGCCACCACGAACCCTTTTATGTGTGGCAGCCAGGTGGCCAGCGTGTAATTGCTGACGCATCTACGCCAGTCAGCGGGGGCGATGCTTGCTTGCTTCTTCGTGGCGTTCCCCCTGCTCCATCATGATCTGTGCCGATGCAAATGCAACAAGTAGAGTCATCAGTCCCATTAGGGAAGCATCAATGCCATGTTGCCGCTACTAATATCGCCACCCATTGTTCTCTCCTGCGAGAGTCATGTCATCTGATAGGTCGAGAGTTTCGGAACCCCGCCCATATATCCGTGATTCAAGCCTGGCCATGATGCCCTCCGTATTCAGGGTTTCTGTGGCGGCCAGAAAACGGTGCGACGAATCGCAACTCGTTGAAGGGTCCACCCTCGTATCGAAAATTGGGCTGACGAAGCAGGCCACGTTTGATCGGCATGCAAGAGAATTGAGCGGACTGATTTTCAGCCGCGGGATGTTGTGGCAAGCGGCCAGGGCAACGCCTCGTGGGCAGCGTTCAGGTACTATAACGGGAACTCGCCAGAGAAGAAGCAGGAGACGCGCGTATCCATGGGCAGAGAACAATGCAAGCTCTGGATATGGCAACTGTTTCGCCGATGCCAGGCCATTTGCGACACGGACTGACCTGACACGGCGTAATCTAGAAGAACCTGGTTGCACACCAAGCACTGTTGTTATAATCTCACGAGGCGGACTCCAAGATGGTGGCAGACGAGGGTTCTACGTTCCAGACTCACATGTTTTATTCTGCTCATCTATTCAATAAAGACGACATACTCTGGAGGAATCACGCGCCAGATCCTGAGCCCGTATCGATGTTGGAACTAATATAAATTTGTCGCAAAGAGATCCAAGTAATCTGTCTTCAGCGGTTATCGTCTACTGGGAGTTTGGGGGCTACCAGTGTAGCCGCAGCACTTCTGCCATGTGCGATCCGCGCAAAATTATCAGTCCTGATATTTGAAGCTCTCCGTGAAGCTCTTCGTATCACCAGAACAAAAATTTTCTAAAAGCGGCGACTGCAACGAACCATCCGCAACCAGGCGTGCAGATAGCAGGTCCTGGCCGACTGAACTCTGCTCAGGTTTCCCCGGACACTATATGGTGCGTTTTCTGAGACGTCAGATCCAAAGTCCACACCGTCGAGCAATGGATGCTGGTTGCATGATCGAAATTCCGAATAGCCCTGAGATAAGCGCCTAAAAGAGCGTCGAAGCCAATAGCTTTGGATCCTAACAAAGGCAAACAACGCACTTGCGAAATTCGGGCATGAACCGTCGCCTCAAAATCATCCAGTCTCAGTGAAACGATACACACCCGTGCAACGCCCTCATGAAACAGTCTTGGAATCACGGCGGTACCATCAACAGCCCAACGACACTCTACTCGGTCTTTGATCACCTTGCGGCATCGTTTGTCCGTGTCAGGATTCAAAGGCAATCTTTGACGTCCATTCTGGGTTACCACGCCCATCTGGCAACGTGGCTCTAACGCAGCTTGGACTTCGTCAAACCCTCAAAATTTCACTATCTGCTTACATTTTGTTAACTCGTATGCTGCCCGCTGGATGTTAGTTTAATGTTCCCCATTCGCCGGCGCCGGCTCCGGACTAACATGATCTTCTGGTTCTGCTCGGCGCTTCCTATTTTCTGGGTCGCCCTACGCTCTAAGGTCCGACACGAAGACGGACTGCCGTTCATGTGGACGTGGGATGTGTGAACGTACCTCGTCACACGTCGTAAGCTCCTATTGTCGAGTCCCGACCATATCCTTGTTCAACTCGAATATCGCTGTATTTTAGTTGTGTCTGAATTAGAAGAAACCCTTTTTGTCATGTTTTCATAACGTAATTCTTAATGCGTGTCTACTAAGCATCAGGCTGTCCGGATCTCCAATCCCAAATCGTGTTACAGAGCTTCCAGACCACACACGAACTCGAACAAGGACTCTTCTGGTGCAGGCTATCGCAACGCTGATTGTACGCATTCACAGAACGGTTACGCGAGGCACTAAGATAATGTTTCCAGCGGTGAGCGACGTTTCCACAAATCACAATGACACACGCACCCACCTTAGGATTGTTGCCAGATGCCAGTCCCGTTGACAGAGGCGTTGACACGGATCGCGGTGTCGAGACTACCGCTGACGGTGACGGCGTCATCCAACGTGACCTTGATCTGGTTGCGTCCGATGAGGCCCTGGAAGGTGCAGGTGCCGGTCAGGTCATCCGTGGTGTCGTACGTGAGGGTGGCGGCGCCGGATTTGAACATAGGCATACTGTTGGAGAGGTTGAAGGTGAAAGTATTGGTGCGCCCATCGATCTCCCAGGTGCCGATGACACGAGAGTTGGCGTCGATCTCGCGGACAACGGTGCCTTCAACAGAGGGCATTGCGGAAGCTGGGAGGGCCCGGTGAGTGGATTCCTCGGGGGTGGAGTGGAGTGGAAAGTGGCACCTACAAGTATATACCTGGGTTGAAAAGTGCTAGACAAGCGCAATGGTAAGTGCGAAACTGGTGATAATTCCAGATACGCATCCAGCTTATATACCTGTCGTTTACTTTCCAGGGAGCTTGATCCCGACATGTATCGGGATGAGCTTCTGCCCGGCGTGACGAGGTCGGGATCGCTTTGCTCCCAGAGTGGCGAAGTCGGGATGAGTAGTTTCCCGGCGATCGAAGTGGTGCAAGATCTTCTGCGAGGCATCGAAGGTCTCGAGCTCCGCGATCTCCGGAGGGCGGGAATCGTCAACACCAGGATGAATAGGATGCGGAAGGCTAGGGCTAGGTTCGACGACGTCTTTGACATCTTCCGAGAAGCACTCACGGGATGGCATTATTGCCGCGGTCAGGAGACTCTGATACCGCCGGTAGGATTGACTCGCTCACGGCCAATGTCTAGCACGGGGGATCTATATGCACACTCAAGTCTCGTGGACGATTAGCCAAGCATGGCTTCATTAATGCTCTCGCAGCCCAACGCCGCTTCACCTTCTCAATCGCCAAAATATGTAAGATGTCGCATGCGAATGTTGTATGTTCGTGCTTTATAAGCTGAGTTCTACCTTGTAGCTGCAACTCGTGACACTTTATCATGGAAAGTCAGATCTTTCAACCCGCACTGGCATTCTCTACCTGAACACATTCGTTGAAGGTGTAACCCAAGTCTGGACAGTGAACGATGGTGTTGCAGCACGCAGAGATCACCGTGGCGAATGCTCCTGATTACGTGAGCGTTGGTTCACACTGGACGCCCATCTAACCTCACGGGATGTCTGGGGGTGTGTTCCCGAGGTGGACACTAGATCTCCCCGGACCTCGGCAGCTGATCAGCCCGATGACGGGTGATAAGCTTTGCAAGAAAGATGATGTCCACAGAAGCCCACGATGGACTACAGATACCAAATACAACAACAGCCCTCCGGTAAACGACATTCGGAATTAAGGCGGTCCGAGATGACGTGGAAGCCTGAGCTACGCCAGGCTCAGCCTACTATATGAGTCAAGTTATTTCAAACAGGCTACAGCTTCTATGAATGTCTGAACATGCTCGTACGACATCGAGGATCTTGTGTCGCCACAGCCACTCACCGTCAAGTTTAATTCGAGTTGTACTACTCCTCGCATTTCATCACCCATCCAAATTGTGAGAATCACGTACACTCGTAGACATAGGTAAATCATACTACATTAGCCCCAGAGCACGGACAATACTACTCAGTGCAAGAACGGGCACCATCAACACGAGTGCAGATCTATGCCTTGTTTGACACGGCTCGAACGACACCTGATCTCGATCGCGAAGGTCAAGCAGCTTCTATAATCGACGGAAGATCTTACGTTGGCACTCCGGACTCGGTACCCGGAACACAACTCATTCCGACTTCTCCACCCCGGCAACACAGCAATCCCGACCTCGTCACACAACGGACATCAACTCATCCCGACACGGATGAGGATCGACCTCCATGGAAAGCAGACGGCCTACAGGTATATAATTTGGATGAATCTTTGCAGTGCTCCCCGGTTTAGCGCTTCCTTCGCACTCTTACAACTCCCAACTCAAACTTCACGACAGGTGAGGATCGTCATGCTGGTCTCCATGACAAACGCCCCCCTGACAGCACTCCGAGCTCTCGACATGATCCCTTGCATGATCAGTAAGTACTACTGCCGTGTCCGCTCTCCACTGCAAAAGCAGCTCACTCACGACTTTCTCAGCTCCCGCAGCGCCGCCTTGCAAAGCTCGTGAGTATCACCCTCCATTCCCTCTCTGCCACACTGGTGACTGAAGCAGTTCACTCACGACACTCTCAACTCCCACAGCGCCGCCTTGCATGGCTCGTGAGTAACACCCCTTCTCTGCTCTCTCCCATGCTAAGGCAGCCCTTTCACGACGCTCTCAACTCCCGCAGCGCCGCCGTGCAAGGCCCGTGAGTACCACCCCCCATTCCCTCTCTGCCACATTGAAGCAGTCCACTCACGACACTCTCAACTCCCACAGCGCCGCCTTGCATGACTCGTGAGTATTACCCCTCCTCTGCTCTCTACCACACTAAGACAGCCCGCTCATGACACTCTTAATCCCTGCAGCGCGGCCTTGCCCGGCCCGTGAGTATCATCACCTCATTCTATATCTCGCAAAGGCAGCCCACTCAAAGCGCCATGACTCTCAGCACCCCCGATACCGGTATCTTGCCCGCCCCGTGAGTATGGCCGTGTCATAACCTTCCCTACAACGGCAGCCGATTAATAGCACTCTGAGACAGCTCCCCCAAATATTTGCCCGCCCCGTGAGTATGATTCATTAGAACGTCTTCTACAACAGCAGCTTACTCATAGCACCGCAACTCTCAGCACCCACGGTACTCCCGTCTTGCCCGCCCCGTGCGTACAATCGTGCCCCAATTTTCCCTACAACGGCAGCCGACTAATAGCAATCTCAGCACCCCCGGTGCTTCCGTCTTGCCCGCCTCGTGCGTATAATCGTGCCATAACCTCTCCTACCATCGCAGCCGACTGATAGCACTCTCAGCTTCTCCAAAGCCTTGCCCACCCCGTGAGTTTGATCGCGTCATGATGTCTTCGACACCAGCAGCTTATACATAGCACCGCAACTCTCAGCACCCCCGGTACTGACGCCTTGCCCGCCCCGTGAGTATAATTGTGTTATAACCCCTCCTACAACCGCAGCCGACTGATAGCAATCGCAGCTGGCAACGTTAAGCCGTGCCCGCCCCGTGAGTGCAACCGTATCATTATTCTTCTTAAAACCGCAGGTCACTCATGGCATTCTCAGCTCCCACAAAGCCTGGCGATGACTGTGAGTATCAGTACCTCACTCTTTCGCCCTACAATAGCAGCCCGCTCATAGCAATCTCAGCTGGCAAAGATAAGCCTTGTACGAACCGTAGGTATCATATTGTATCATCTGTCCACTACGAAAAGCGCGCTCACAGCACTCACAGCGTGCTCTAAGACAGGCACGATCGTTCGCGACAAGAATTCAAACTCCCGCGCCATCGGCACCTGGGAGATCGACGGGCGCACTTACACGTTTACCTTCAACCTCTCCAACAGTGTGCCCAAGTTCACAGCCAGCTCCGCCACTCTCACCTACTGTGACACGGACGACTTGACCGGAACCCGTAGCTTCCGCGGCCTCATTGGACGCAAGCAGACCAACTTCAAGTTGGATGACAACGTCACCATAAGCGGTGATCTCGACTTACCGATCAGTGTCAACGCCTCGGTCAACGGGACTGGTGTCTGGCAGTCGTCTTAGGGTGAGCTCCTGTCACTTGCGAAAGTTGGTGAGCACTCTACTCACAGTTGGACATCTCAGCACTTCACTAAGCAGCTCAAGAAATTTGGACATGTGTACGATTAGTATGTTGATGGACTGAACAAGAATGGGACTGGTCGGAGTCTGTTTTTTCGAAACCATGTATTCTGTCAGCCTTGTGAATCGATTTGGCAATGTGAGATCTTAAGCTAGTGTCTGTCTGCCATCCTGAGATCTGCGGACATGGACGGCACACTCCACAACTGAGCATTATTACGCGCGCCTCGCTCAGTATCACGTGGGCATGCCACTCCAACTCGAGACCTTTGGCGGCCCGGGGGCGAGGGCAGGAAGACGCGCAACTGGCTTTCCTCTCGTCAGCAGCCGTCCAGCATCGCGGTCCATGCACTCAACCGATCAGCCCCAGTCAAAAGCCGCAAAATTTAAATCGAGTTGTAAGTAGTCAAATCTAGTACAGACCCATACAACAAGTCAAATCGAGTGAAAACGAGCCAAATCGAATACAGCTGTCAAAAGCTCCCACGGCGTGACCAGACTGATCGCGTCATCGGGCGCTTACGTGAGCATAACGCGCAAAGTGCGCACAGTGCAGTGCACAGAGTGCGCAAAGTGTGCATTTTGCACAGTGCACAGTGCACAAAGTGCGCACTTTGTGCAGCGCAGAGTTCGCGCTTTGCACACTTTGCACACGTGCGCTGCGCTATATGCACACCTGCAGGTCGCGAGGGATTATGTTAGCACTGCTCTTCATCTCGTTCTGGCGATGACCTCATAGTCTCATACGCCGATTCCCTCCCTGTCCTGGTCGCCACTTAAAAGCAGGGTCTGTCTCGTCGTCGACTCTATCGTTCTTTCCCTCTTGCCTTTGACCCACTCAACTCATCCACAATAGCACTGATGCTTCTTCATTCTAGCCAGTCCCCGGATGCTTCTCTGTATACAGTAGAGCGTGAGTGATCCTCACCACCTTTGCTTGCTGTTCTCACGCAAAGTGACTAGGCCTTACGCAGCGTACGCAAATTTTCCCCGGTATAACTAGAGCTCGTACTCAAGTGCTGCAGATGCTGGGTATGCATATACACCTCATGTTACAGACTGCTAACTGATCAATGACGTACTAGGAAGGCGAGTGGTCGGAAGCTAAGCAAGGGTACGAGAGGGAGATACAAGGGCGGTGGACTGAAGCCTAGGGCAGATGAGCGGTGGGTGGGCTTGCCATGGGCGGCAGATGGGCTCGCGACGGGCGGTGGGCACTACTATGTAGCGAGCAGCGGGGGCGGGCTCGAGGACGGGATAATCACGTGTAAAGTCGGATGAGAACGAATAGAACGAGTTAATTCTAGCCAAATCGAGTCAGATCGAGTGCAGCGAGCACTACATGAGTATCATGAGCAGAGCATTGGACAATTGGAATTTACTCGACTGGAGTTAGATAGTACTCGATTCATTAGATGGTACTCGAAAGTACTAGATTTGACTAGGTAACTATCTATTTAAATTGAGTATAGTCCCGCGAGAGACGAATTAAATCTATTATGTCAAATAACTAGATCTGACTAGGTCTAACTCGATTTAAATTTTGCGGCTTTTGACTGGGGATCAGCACTCAGTGGTTGTTCAATGATACTCGCTTCTAGAACATCGAAAGTCAGAAGGCGAAACACGGCGGTCATGTGGGATAGGGGACACACGGACTTGGAGGGCGCCGGATCACGAACCATTTCCTCGCCCATGTACCTCATATGCCGTGAGCGTACATCTCGCTACGTCTCAGGGTCTGCGTTTGGGTTTCGTTACGCTCACGCTGAGTACATGCCCAGATTTGTAACATCCAGCAGCACTCGTGTACAGCATGTTGTACGGACGAGCAACACACCTTCAAGCCTTCCCCGTGATCTCCACCCCCCGTATCATTATCTGCCCCTCTAGGACTCCTTATGTTAGACAATGGACTGTGATACAACAGTCCTGGCATCTTTGACTCTTACGCGCAAATCACAGATTGGTTCCCAATTGAGAAATTGCTGCATCGCAGGTTGGATGCGTCCAAGAGACTTCTACATCCCCCTAGACCTCCATCATGACCAAGTATACTGCCCTTGGGAGTATATCGGTAAAACAATCAGATACATTGGAGCATGCATAGATATGGACACATCTGCTGGAGTAGGGAGGGCACGGAGATGCTGGGGCGAGGCAGGAGAGGATTAGTCAGCATCGGGAGGCGAGAGGAGAGGCTTAGTCAGCATCGAGAAGTGCGGGCAGATAGATGAGCTAGTTAGGCAGTATGTACGGGACACGATATCACCACGAGGACTCATTGCTGGCAAGACTCAGTGTACAACTGCTCCATTGTGGTGACAAGAGTGGCTTGCGAGACCAACATGTCGTACAGCAGCACCTCCAGCCAAACTGTCTAGGCTCCCAGTCATCCCACCTGGCCCTTACCACGTCATGGAGGGCGACCGACGAGCGATCAGAGACAACCACCAAACTACAACACGCCTATGGGACGAACGCGGACGATACGTCAAGTCGGGGAGTTCTATACCGTTGACGACTGATAACACACAACCCCCGTCGCCCTTAGACTCTGATACCCAGACAACCGACACTGTCACAGTTTTTCGAAGCTAAGCGCTTAACCAGCGCTAGAGCAGTGGCAGGCAGTGTGTGTTCCATTCTCAGAACAGTGACGAGTTAGCTGGTAGTGGCTGCCTGCGTGGCTCCAGGCTAGTCACGTGACATAGCAGGCACGTGATGCGCACATGTGCAGGTGTCCCAGAGTCACATGTCCCAGTCCAGGTCTGGCTAGGCATGGCTAGGTCTAGAAGGAGTCTAGAAGCGACAGGAAGGTGCTGGAAGGTGCTAGAACCATCTGGAAGGCGAAGGGATCATCTGGAAGGTAGTGGAACCTTCTGGAAAGGTCACAGGATCAGCTCTGGAG
>KB445798.1:112020-122533 GCA_000320605.2 Gelatoporia subvermispora B
GAGGCGACGCGCCGGCCCATCAGGCAGGTCACCCATGCCTATGCCACGCTCATTCCGCAGTCGCCGCGCACGCAGATTATGCATTTGCAGGGAGAAAGCCCGGGCGCCGCTGCTATCGTTTCATCTGCGCCCTCCAGCGGGCCAACTTTGGCGCCCTTGCCAATGCCGTTGCCGTCAACCGCAAAGGGCAAAGCCCGAGAAGTTCTCCTTCAGCGTGAAGCTCGCGGTAAGCCGGCGAAGCCAACGGTGACAACGTACGTCGCGTGACATGTGCACCTAGATGACATTGCTGACATTGCGTAGAGAGGGCTCGCCAAGTAGCAGTTTGTGTGAACCGGCGGAGTGTCAGCGTGAGGCACGTAATGATGGAGTACGGCAAGCGGGTTCTGGTTATCATTGCGATGGCGGTGTGTTTGCGCGTACGTATTGCTGTATATTATATGTGTGAGACTTCAGTGGTAATTCGGCCTCTCAGCGCTACCTCCGGCTCGACGCCCTGGAAGTATATGGCAGGGCCCTGCGTACGTGGTTACAGTTGGCCAAGTACCAGGCATTTACCCAACCTGGTGCGTATCCGATATAACGGCCTTCACTCACGAAGACTGATTGTTTCCAGGAATCAGTGCTCGGCCATGATTGCGAGGTTCTCTGGCGCTGTGTGGAAAAAGTACGCATGCGAGGCAGATGGGCGTGCGGTCTTCGAGAGGGCGTTGGCGCGAGGTGCAGTTTACAATATCCCCTTGGAGCGCGTACGCATTGCCTTAGTTGGTGCGTGACAGTTTGCTTAGTAGCGCATATGTGCTGACAGCGGCGATTAGACCGACATCTGTATGGCACGGGCGATGGTTCTCATCCGTTCTCCGCCGGTGCTGTCCCGGCACAAAATGCACACTGCATCGTTGTGTTCCGCGGTTTGGATGTGGGCGTGTTTGCCGACTGGTACGTTTCGCCTCATAATGCACGCTACGCCATGTTGACGAGATGTGGCGCTAGGCTGGATTGTGCCGAATTGGTGCTGGGCGTCTCGTGTGCTCTATACAACGGCTATGATAGCATGGAAGCTGGGAGCGCTGCGTTTGCGCGAGCCAGGGATCAGGGCTTTGTGGTTGTATTTGAGTCTCGGCTGATAGATCCGCCGTCGTAGCATATAGTGATCTGCTATCGCATCGAATTGCTGTTTGCGTCGCTCAATGATATTTGTTCTCACTCGCATTTGAAGTTGCGTGAGACGTGAATATGCAGTTGATCGCTGTCGTGTGAAGTTCTCACGTGAAGTTGTGGTGGCCTGTCGTTGCAATGTTTGGTGCATTTAGTTTGATCATGTATGTTATGATTGTGTGCATTGAGAGCGCGAAATGACATGGGTACATATGACATTCATAGGGATGTAGCTCCTGCATGTGGAACTGTAAGTTGTCAAGGTTTGAATGCAGAGTATAAGAGAGGCTTGCTTCAACCTCAGATTCCTGGAGACAACGCCGTAGTTGTTGCCTATCAATAAATCTCCTGGCTGAATATTTTGTTTAGCATGGGTGTAGGTGCCGGCTAAGCACGTGCGCAGCCGTGAGAGGCCGGCACCATCGTCCGACCGAGCGAGCAATTTTAGGCGCGCGCCATTGTCTCTCGAACGCGCACCTCACTGCATCGCTCGCAGCCTCGCAGCATCCTCTCGCAGCTCGCGCATACACCAAAATTGCGCCAGAAATGACATCTGCGCACTTGGGGATTAACCTTGGCAGTACCGACGCGAATGGGCCGCGAACGCGCTCACGTGCGGCTCATCCATCTAGCGCAGCTGGCGACGACGACGGGCAGCAAGCGACAATGGGCCAGGTCACAGCTCTGCCGGCCGCCCTACCGCAACCTCAGAGCCAGGGGGCTGGCGGTGCGATTCCGCCATCTGCCCCGGGACAACCACCAGGCCGGCGTGCTCCCGGCGTACCCGCATCTCAGCCAGCGACCCCGGCGGCCACCGCAGTGGTGCAGCGCGTGGTGGCGGCGCAAGCGCAGCCGATGGGACCGCCACCCATGCGGATCGACGGGCTCATCTCGCAGCCTGCCCTTGCGGCTGAGGCTCCCCCCATTCCTTCGGCGCCCGTCACGTCCCCTCATGGCGGCGGACCGCTCCTGAACCTCGTTGCGCCGAGCGACGTAATCGAGCGGGCGCGGGCGGCGGCAGCCATGGCCGCTGACAGCAAAGTCACTCCCCTTCCACCGGTGGAGGTGGGAAAACAGCCGAGCCCACTGGGAATTCGTGAGTGCACTTTCTTCCTTCTGCAAGGCCATTTCCGTACCGCCACCACCGAGTCAGGCACGCTTGCCGACCGAGTGCTCTGGGTCCCCGTCTGGCCTTGAGCCTGTCCGTATGCCCGCCCTAGGCCATGTGCCTTGCAGATTCCTCCGTCTCCGTTTCCGTTCCGTATTTTGCACCTCCGATCTCCGAACCGAACAGTGTGCTGACAACTGGTCTGTCACAGCGATCCCACCCAAGGTGGACGAGGCGGTCCAGCGTGGAAGATACGTGCCTTACTCGGCGCTGACTGTTGCGGCACGGCTTCGAGCGGCGCGCAGTGATGATGAGTTCATCATAAATGCGCAGGGCGGCATTACCGCGAAAGGCCTCGACCGGCGCTCCGAACGCCACATCTCGTTCCCGGAATGGACGACGTCGGGCGATGCAGTCGCTTCCCTGATGGAGAAGTACCACGGTGTCATGCATGCAGCAGTACTACGGGCACACCACAAGGTGGTGACTGGCCTTGCCGTGAGTCACTCCTGGGAGACGGCATTGGAGTATGACATATCTCAGCGGGACATGTGGTCCATGGATCCGACTCTGGACATCTCAGGCATTAATCTTGTGGCCTTGAATATGATCACTTCGCGCCTGATTCCATCAGCTGCTCCACCCTTGGCGACTACTTCGTTTCCCCCGCTCTCGTTCAAGCGCACGCGGGCGACCGCCGATGACAGTTTTGCGAGTGCTAAGCGCTCGAGGACCTCGGTTGTGGCGGGTGGTTCAGGCATTTGTTTTCGGTGTGGCTACACCGGTCATCTCCCGCGCTCCTGCTCAGCCGATGTTACCGCAGCTGGACAGCCCGTTGCCGCACTTGCACCAGGCCCAAACAACCGGCAGTCACTGGTTGCGCCTGATGGGTGCCAGTACTGTTTTGGCTATGCCCGATCCGCCAGCTGCCAGTTCGGCTCTGCATGCGCGAATGCGCACGCATGCAGCATCTGCAGACAGGAGGGACATGGAGCCGGAGCCTGCTCCCGACACAAGTGACCCGCAACGGGTGGTCACGCCGCTGCTCCCGGATCAAGTGGAGCAGCTTCTTCGACGACTGCAGATTTATGACGAGTGGTCACACGTGATCACCGGTCTATGGAACGGTTTCGACGTGGGAGCTGGTTTCCACGTCCAACAGACACTCCTTTTTGATAATCACGCCTCCGTGAATCTGGTCCGTACGTGCTGCCTTTGCTGTTGCCGGGTCGCCTCTCATGGTATTATCGGCTAGGATGCCGCATTTATAGACACCTATGTTGCCGGGGAGCAGGCTGCGGGGCGCTACTCCCAGGCTTTCAGCGCGGCCGAGCTGGAGGCTGTTATTGGCCCTTTCCGCACAGCCCCACTGGGTCTGGTGCCAAAGCCAGGCTCAGACAAGTTTCGCCTAATCCAGGATCTTTCCTATCCCCGCAACGACGCCAGCACACCTTCTGTAAACTCCTTCATTACGGCGGGCGACTATCCAACCGAGTGGGGCACATTCGCGAGCACCGCGGCTCTGGTGCTTGGGCTCCTGCAAGGGTGTCTCGCGGCTACCTTCGATATCTCGTCTGCATATCGCATGACACCGGTACATCCTTCCCAGCAGCGTGCCTTGTGTGTTCTTTGGAGAGGGAGGGTTTATGTCGATCGCGCGCTGGCATTTGGGCTTGCCTCCAGTGCAGGCGTGTTCGGAGCAGTGGCCGATATGCTTGTGGCCATCTATGGCCGATTAGGGTTTACGCACTTGCGGAAGTGGGTCGACGACTTCTTCGTCATCCGCTTACCTGGCGACTCCTGGTCCGAGGGCGATTTTCTCGCCGTATCGGCACCGCTTGGAGTTACCTGGAATGCAAAGAAGACACGTGGTTTGGCTCCAATACAGCGCTACATCGGCTTCGATTGGGATCTCGATGGCAAGCGGGTGCGCTTTCCACTGGAGAAGCGCGACGCCTTACTAGCTCTGGTCGCTGCGTGGCTGATCCCGGATGCTCGCTTTTCAGCTCGTGAGGCAGCTCATCTGCATGGCAAGCTGGTCCATGCAGCGTCAATCTATGTCCTTATTCGCCCTTTCCTGCCGTCCGTATCACGGTTTGCGGTCACCTTCACATCTTCTCGGGCCCGTTTGCATCCACCGGCCCCGTTGACGTCCGATATCTCTTGGGTCCAGTGGCTGCTTACACAGCTACCCAACGAGCTCCTGTTGGCCCGAGCCGAGCCGACCGACATTGGTTGGTGGGGAGATGCCAGCTCCTCATTTGGCATTGGCCTGGTAATCGGCAGGTTCTGGGCGGTATGGGCTTGGGCCCCAGGTTTCCGGGTTGGTCCGAAGCAAGCTTTCGACATTGGCTGGGCCGAGGCGGTGGCCGTCGAGCTTGGGCTAGAGTTGGTTGTGCGTTCTGGGCTAACACAGCGTCTTGGGCCGGCTTGCTCCCACTTGCTGGTGCGGTCGGACAACACCGGGGTTGTGGCAGTGATTCGCAAAGGCCGTTCCTGCAGTCAGTCCACCAATGGTGTGCTGCGCCGCATCTATGCTTCCCTGGCCGCCCACGGCATTTCGCTGGCCGCCGAACACGTGCCCGGGAAGCACAACATCTCCGACAGCCTTTCACGGGAGGATATTGTGGCATTCCTACGGGCATTTCCCAACGCTCAGCAAAATATCACTGTGCCATTGCCCGATGCGCTCGTTGGCAAGCTTTGCCCTTGGTGATGCCTGCACTCGGGTTCCAGATTGTGCCAGGAGTGGGTCCCGCGGACCCTGCGACAGTAGAATCCCTTGGTCGCCTGCCTTTGCGACCATCGCCTTTGCGGCCGGATTGCCATGCAGATGAGCGCTTGTTCCATTGGCGAGGTGTCAATATTCCACCGTCCTGGTCACTTGGACACCCGGTCCTGCTCCGTCTGCGCGACCTGGCCTCACAGGCATCACTGCGGGACTCGACCCTTGGCGGATATGGCTCTGGGCTGCGCAAGTTTCACCTGTTCTGCGACATTTTCTCGGTATCGGAAAATTTGCGCTTGCCGGCATCCTGTGGTTTGCTCCATGCCTTTGCGCTCTGGGCAGCGGCTGAACCAGATGTGAACGACCCGGTCCTTGCACGCGGGGCTATTCTGGAGCCGGTGGCTGTCTTTGTCGTCCACAAGTACCTGGCGGCAGTGCGCGTGTGGCACCTGGTGCATGGCTGGCCGCCCCCGCTGTCGGAGGACCAGCTGGAGATCATTGGCTTCTCACTGCGGGGCCTGGCGAACATTCAACGGGAATGACGTACCCGGCCACCACGACCACCAGTGACCGTTCACATGTTAGCGTCACTCAAGGCTGTTCTCTGCCTCAGCGATCCCTTCGATGCATGTCTCTGGGCAGCGTGTGCCTGCGCATTCTGGGGCATGATGCGGTTTGGCGAGGTATCTGTGCGCACACGGGCATCGTTCAGTGGCATCCTGCATCTCAAGCGTAGCAATGTCTTGTCAGCGAACGACCTCGATGGCGTCCCGTATGCTCGACTCGACTTGCCAGCGGCCAAGACCGCCAAGCCAGGTGAAGTGCAACACGTGTTTCTGAACGCCCAGACTGCTGGTCTCTCCCCCCTGGATGCCCTCTCTAACCTGGCCCAGGTCGTCCCTGCAGGGGCGGATGACCCGCTGTTCAGCTGGCGCGATGGCCGCGGGGAGATACGGCCCTTGGTGCGCGATGCGGCTCTGCAGCGCGTCAATGGCATCTTTGTGGCGCTCGGGTTGGGGAACACATACGGCCACTCCTTCCGAATCGGGGGTGCTTCGTTCTACCTTGCTCAAGGCGTCAGTCCGGAGATCGTGCGGATTGCGGGCCGCTGGCGCTCCCTGGCCTACGAGACATACATTCGCGCCTTCGAGCAAGTCTCCTCACGACACATGGCCGACCTGCCGCTGCCGGGCACCGGGGCTGCATAGGGCTACTGGTACTGCGCGGTGGCGGCGGGGTTGGGCTGGCCGCGTCGCTGCGTGCCACGGGGCGCGCCCCCGCGCTGGTTCTGGGTAAGCGGCTCGCTCGCTCCGCGTCTGCCCGCACTCACACGGGCTACGCCCAACCTACTTGCAGGTCTCCGTCTTTGCCTCCCGCCGCCTTCCAGCAAGACGAGGTCGGATGGGTGTAGGTGCCGGCTAAGCACGTGCGCAGCCGTGAGAGGCCGGCACCATCGTCCGACCGAGCGAGCAATTTTAGGCGCGCGCCGTTGTCTCTCGAACGCGCACCTCACTGCATCGCTCGCAGCCTCGCAGCATCCTCTCGCAGCTCGTGCATACACCAAAATTGCACCCACCCACCCTTCCCCGGCGGTTCCGTTCACCTGATTGTCCAGTGGCGCGGGCACCACGTAACTCACTGTAGTCACTCCTTCTTGTACCCGTTCCGTAGATCCATCATGAATTGCAGAATACATTCGTTGTACTACCGTTTGGCTTTCCTGGCCGGTTCGACAGGAGGCACCGCGAAGCCTGCAACAAATCGCGAAGCGAACCCGCCCGCCCAGCGGCTCGCTCGCTCCACGTCTGCCCGCACTCACACGGGCTACGCCCAACCTACTTGCAGGTCTCCGTCTTTGCCTCCCGCCGCCTTCCAGCAAGACGAGGTCGGATGGGTGTACTGAGTTGAGTAGGTGCCAATCACCTGAAACGCACGAAGTTGGCTGTGTGAATGTGCCATAGAGTAGCATTCAATGGGCAGCCGGCCCGCTAACGCTCCGCGGAGCTAGTCGCTGCGGCTGCTACTTGAACATCCTTGAACATCCTTCAGACTCTTGCTACCGCTTCATGTGCACTTCGACGTCTCCGCTAGCAGCGATCGACAGCTACGTATCGGAGACAGGAGCTCAGAACATGTCCAGAGGTTTAGGGATTCAAGCTGCCGTCTCCGCAGCTACTGAGCATGTGCGCAGGGTATGCTGTTCTCTATATGCTGCTCAGCATGCCATGCTGACTCGCTTGCTTCTCTGCAGACACGGAGTGGAACTGAGTTTTCACCTTTTGTTCTTCCATCATCGGTCGTGCAGTTCGATTGCTCATGGAGGGAGCTTCAAGCTGCAGGGGGTGAGTATACGGCTGAGAGGGATGTTGTTTCAGAAGGCGAGTTCTCGCCTCCGCTATCCCCTCTTTCGTCCGTCCCTTCTTCTCCTGCTTCCATGCCTTCCGTACCCTCTCTTCGCACAACGGCCTCTCAGGACATAGCCCCACAACCCCTGCCGCCACCTCTATCCCTCAGCCTCTGCCACGAGCCTCTCGAACCTCATTTGTCCCCCAACGCACTCGCATCTGACCTTGTCATGGACTGGGAACACCCTTCGTTTCTGAACGGCTGTGCTCCATTGAGCACTGGCGTCACTGGCAGTACGAAACGGCTGGATCGCCTTGGCTGGAAACACCTCAAGGGTCGGTGCAAGCGAGCGTTGAAGAAGGCGCTTGTGCCCTTATCTGACTACGCCGTGCGGGCCTCCCTCTCAAAACGCTACCGGATTCCAAAAGCCCTGAAGATGTCGTCTGCAGCAGCAACAGTGCTGTGTTCGAATGGTGGGCAGTGGACCAGCAAGTGAGAGCCGGTGGAGAAGAAGCTGCAGACGCTGGAAAAGATAATGGCGGAGGGAATTGTGGTCGTACCATGGGACGGAAAGTGCGTCGTCACTTCAGGCTTAGTGAAATTGTGCCGATTCTGTTTTCAGCAAGCCTCTTGCTCTTACTGACAAGAACGGCATGGTCTTCGCTGTGTTCGTAGGGCGGCCACAGGGAGACAGTTCTTGGGCAGGGCTCTTTGAAGAAGTAGGTCTGAAAATGAAGGAATTTGGGCCTAGAGTTGGAAAAAAGTACACAAGGCACAGCCGGGGCGTATTCCCTCTGCTTTCGACCGGATTTTCGTTCGGCGGGGGCCGCAAGCAGCCCATGAATGTCGCGCATTCGCCCCGCAAGCGTGCCATGCTGGATGAGCTGTGCAGCCTCCCAGCCATGCAACGCCTCGCAGGCTTTGCCCGAAGTAAGTGTCTGGACTGTGTCGTTGTTTTGTGCAGAAGCTGACGTTGCAGGCGCGTTCGCCTTCTACATGCCGAAGCTCCATAGAGCATATGTTGACTGCGTCACATCCCTCGAGGGCCACGACTCGATGCTTCGCTGTCCGTTCCACCACTCCCCCTTTCCATCTGCATCGTTCAATTTCGGGCCTCGCGCCGTGAGTTACGAGCATCGAGATGTTGCCAACCTCGCAGACGGGGTTTGCGCCCTGTATGCTGGCGGCCGCTTCAATTATTGCAAGGGAGGGCACATGGTCTTCCGAGCACTTGGCCTCACTGTACAATTTCCTGCAACAACCCTGGCTTCCATCCCCTCCGGCTCGCTGCTACATGGCAACGTCGACATTCAAACAGGCGAAGAGCGTTGGGCTTTCACTCAGTACGCTGCTGGGGAGCTCTTCCGGTACGTCGAGTGCAATTACAAGACTTGTACTGAGCTGAGTGAGGAGGATCCGGAGTTCTTGTGCTGAGTTCGCGTGGCGCGTGCTGCACGCTGGGAGTGCGGGGCTCTCTTATTCTCTCGGATTGATGAAATGTATCAGGACCGCACCTCCGCGTGCTCGAGCCCCACCTTTGTGGAGGCACCTCAGGGCAGCGGTAGCAGCAGTTAGCAGCCCTTTTCTCTTGTTTTATGATGGAATACGATTGGTTTGCCCCTGCTTCATCACGTGTGGCAGAAATGCACCTTGCACGTGCATTCAGCGGATTGTCACAGGTATGGGGCTCAGATAGCCGATGGAAGCTCCCACGAACTTTTTTCCTGCACACAATGTCATCTGTACGCAAGTCCCACAAGAAGCGCAAGCAGCACCCTGAAATATACGTTCACGCTCATGGGGCTGGCAGCGGCCCAACTCACGATGCTACTATCGTTGATTTCTCTGACGACCGCCGTCGCATGCGGGTGGAAACGCGCCCGCTGGAAAAGGCTCCTATCTTGCTGCAAGGCACCCGTTCAGCAGCAGACTCAGATGCTTACCCTGTTGAAGAATGGCCGGAGGATATGCAAAACATCACCAGCGAGATCGTCCACGATGGTGGTGGTTTTCAGATCCGTGCAAAAACTAAGAAACGCTACGAAAACTCTGTGAGTGCATGCTTACATCGAATGATTTGGCCCCCTTATAACACAGGCTTCTTCCCGCTATACAGGACGTGCCGCTACAGACGTGGGTGCATTATCGGCCCGGGTACCTCGATAAACTGATCAGGCTGGACGGCCAGGTGGGGTTCGACGAAGAGCTCTGCCCACTTTGTGAAAATGGCGCCGCTGAGATACGCTGCAATGAGTGTCAATCGGGCGAGCTGCTGTGCACCGAGTGCATCAAACATCGGCACGAGTATCTGCCGCTGCATGGCCTTCAGGTATGCCGCTCTCATTGCGCACTCCGCCTGCGAAATTAAAGCTTTCAAAGCGGTGGAATGGCAGGTATTTTGAGCGATTGTCGCTGCATGAACTCAGCCTCGTCGTTCAGCTCGGCCACCGCCCTCGCTCATCTTGCTTAGCATCGACGCCACGCAATATGACAATCGTGCATGTCAATGGCATTCACCGCGTCAAGGCCCGCTTTTGCGAATGCGACGTGAGCGTTGAGAGATGGCAGCAATGCATCCGCATGGGATGGTGGCCCGCAACAGTCTTAGAGCCGGAGACGTGCTTTACTTTGGCTCTGATGCGCCTGTTTCACACACTCAACCTACAAGGCAACATTACCGCTTACGATTTCTACCGCACGCTCGAAGGCTTGACGGATGGCTGGCGTCTTACAAAATTACCAGTAAGTTGCGTTTCCGCCCTGGATGCACGCTTTGAGCTGCCTGCTCACTCCCTACAGGACCGGCTTCCCTCTTTTATGAATGTCATTCGCCAATGGCGTAACGTCAAAATGCTCAAGCGCGGAGGTCGAGCACACGAGCAGGATGGCGTTTCACGCACTAAGGAAGGCTCTTTGGCAGTGCTCTGCCGCGCCTGCCCTCACCCAGGCAAGAATCTGCCTGGCAATTGGCAGAGTGTAGAAGCGTCGTTTGCGTACGTCTATAATCACCCCTATCACAGCGCCGTGACTGAGGCTGTTCAGATTCATATACTACTTGTTCCTCTCAAAAGATTGCAACTTCCGGCTAAAGGGGCGGTCCCGCCCTTCCAAGATCCCAGACATCTGTCTGTCGGCCGGATGGTCCTATTTTGTGAAGAACAAGAGGTACATGG
>KB445798.1:135942-181196 GCA_000320605.2 Gelatoporia subvermispora B
GGGCAAGTTGGTCTTTATTCCACGCATGACCTGCACTGCTGGAGAAGGAGACACCGGAATACCATATGAGCTCAAGCGACATCAATTCCCAGTTCGCCTGGCATTCGCAATGACGATCAACAAGGCACAAGGACAATCACTCAAGCAAGTCGGATTAGACCTGCGCGTGCCAGTATTCACACATGGTCAACTTTATGTTGCTCTGTCCCGTGTAACATCTGCTGCAAGAATAAAGGTGTTGTTTCCTTCAGACTCAGAGTCTACAACTACCAAAAATATTGTATACTCTGAGATTCTATTACGGTGGGTATTTTTGTTCCTTATTTGATTGTTGTGTTAATAGGTCATTTGTAGCGAATGAGACAACACCACATGGTATTGTATGTAGATTGAATTGTACTTAATATATAACAATGATTATTTGTAATTGCGAACCCGTGGTGTCCACGGGCGCCGTTGCTGGTGGGTGCGAAGGCGGGCGGTTCAAAGTAGGCGTCTTAGCTGTAGTCCCGACTGACGGGCGGATGTAGTCCTCCGACCGGTGTTCAGTACTGAGCACGATCGGATCTCGAGCAGAATGGGTGTAAACGGAAGAGCCACTGTCCTCACGTGACCGTATAACTGCAGCCAATAGGCATCAGATCTGCTGGAACGGCACAGAGCTTACGAACGCTGATTGGTCGTTGGAGGTACAAATAGAGACAAATACCAATCGTGCAGATCTTGCGGTAAACGTGTGAGGCCGATCACGACAAAGACCCACTGCAGATGCAGCGGGAACAACTGCTCCACCGCAAATACCACAGCCTACAGGATTGCAGCGCGTGATTGACGAAGGGGTGAGTATATCACGCTTTCTGTTGAGCTTCGATCCCCTGCGATTCGCAGCCTGTCTCCCATCTGGCTTTGCATATCTTCCTTGTCTGTGTAGCATCTGTCTCTTTCTTCTTCCTTTGCGCCGATGTCAACACCCCTCTCGGTTTCGCTTCTTGTTTCTCTTTTCTCTTCTGACTACTCTTACCATACCCATTCCTGATCCCGACCGGTCGTCCTTGCGGCGTAACCTCCCATGTGCGTTGGCAAACGTGGTCCTTCTCTGGTTTCCGCTTTGCGAACTTGTCGCATCGCCTAACAGGGAGAAATATTCATATCAACAACAAGACAGAACTACGAGTGGAACATCAGGACGTACACACAGGATCCCGTCTCCGTACTAACGCAACGTAGCTTACGTTTGTGACAGAAGTCACATGCTGAGCCGTATTGACGGCGTATGACTTTACGCTTCGGCTGCAGAGCGTCCACCACAACGCCAGTGCTCTCGCTCATCATGGGAGCAATGTTAGCATTAATGTCACAACTAGAGCGAGAGTCGTCTTGAGACATCGCAGAAGATGCGGCCAAGGGAGCGCTGGGCGACGATGCCTCAGTGGGCGGCCCAGAAGGGACGCTCGAAGGCGAGTAGGAAGGGAGCACAGGTGAGAGATTTGCAGATAGGGAAGGGGCTGACGATGGTGAGCCCGCATTCTCCGAATAGATTGTGTCTACATTGAACGGTTGACGATAGTCCTCTGCTCATCTGAATACACGCATACCTATCTCATCCGGTGAAGCCGTTTTACGGCACTGATTCTCTTGACCTTGCCCTAGGGCTCCGAAGAATGGAGCGTTTAAAGGTGTATTTCCATCCACGCATACATCCAGGGCGGGCCCAGTTTCTGCCACCGTTCGTCAGTGTTCTTCCCCGGGAATCCATCTCGATGTACCTACCCCTGCTTGTGAGCGTTGTCATCGATGCTTGAGCCACACCCAACGCGATTAGTGTTTTGTCGAAATCAAAGTTCGGATCTAGGTCTGGTAGATCCTCGTCAGGCACCTGCATTCAGAATGGTAGCTCCTCGCCGTCGTCATGGTATGTCGGCTTATGAGAGGTTCAGATCAGTCGCCACTACGAGCATGACGACATATGTAGCTGACCTGGTGCAATGTATCTTGGAGATCTCCTCCATGTTTGTTGCAGGGTGCGTCTCCGTATGTTGTATTGTTCGTACTGGTGCCAGTGGGCGCTCTATTCGAACTGTAATGCTACAAGATCCTCAGCTATCAGTATCACGGGTTGGTATGAGACACCAGCTTACATCCATGGCATAAGGATCCGCAGCTAGCGACGGGTACATTCCAACCATAGTTGACATGGCTTGCCTCTCCGGTACTCCATGTTGGAACAAATATGGTGTGTAGAGCCTTAGCGGAATCGAGTGTGTCGAGTCACAGCGAACATCTACAAACAACAGGGCCTTTTATGCTCTTGGGAGATGGCCTACCATCACTGTGGCCATCGACAGAGTCACCACATGTCAGCTGCGGTGCCACTACCTTCTCTCCAGCCCACAATGGGCCTGATCCCCCTTTGCTCGGTGCCTATGCGGAGGATTAGAACGGGTGCGTGTCTGTGATCCGTGATCACCACGAGGCAGGGTCCTTGCCTGATATTCACGCTCGCATAGACGGAAATCGTGGGATTATCCTCGTTCTAGAACATAACCCGCTTGCGGACATATAGGAAGAAGCAAGATCTCGGACTGTAAGTGACCGAACAGGTCTAGAGACACGCAGTGCGGGATGTTGTGCTCATCTATTCACGGCCGTGCATCGGGAAAGGTTTACAGGGCTGTTTGGCTCCATATAGTAGAAGTTCTGGACCGGATTAAGCACGAGGAGGTTGAACTGGAGTCAGCCAGAAGGCTACAAGGGGACGAGATGGTGCGGCAGCCAATCCCGTCGATGCTTCGCGGGCGCTGTGCACTGACGAAACAGGAAACTCGCTTAGCACGACGTCGACTTCGCGCCTCCTCAACAACAGGGAACAATGCGGATATCACATCTCGTGTACCGTCAGTTTTCAGGGTCACTTCTGGGCACAAAGGATAACGCTGTGATATTGCGAATGTGATTTAAAAAAAGCCAATGTTCCCAGCTCGGAGAGAACGGCTAGACCCGGGAATGTCGCATACCGCCTCCGTGAGCGCTTGAGCAGCGACGCGCATGCGATCGATGAGTCTGCGACATAGGCCTCTGAGATTAATCCCTCTCGTTCTACCAATCTGTCCGGGATCACAAACGTTGGAATATTGAGGACATGTTGAAGAGAACGCATTCAGCAAAATGATAAAAGGTAAATACAACAATGCGAACGCAAACACGGGAGGTGCACACATGAACAAAGACAGAGAGGTGACCAGCAGATTCAGGAGTGACGCAAGAACATGCCAGCAATGATACGGAATAGGAAGGGAAACAGGCAGAATCACCTCAGGCTCTCTGTTTACCCCTTCGTCATCCCGTTAGCAATCTCCTCACCGGCGGTCACGTTCGTTTGCTTACGCCGCTAAGGTGGAGCAAGAGCTCGTCCAGCTTCCTCTCTGCATACTGCGAGCGCCGCTGAGGCTCTTCCTTGGCCATTCTTGACCCCTTTTGGGCACCTACGTGTCCTGATTTTGCAAGTCCGGGCCCACTGATGATCCGGGTGTTGGATAGAGTATCCCGTACACGAAGTACAGATTAATCCGAAGGTACGTAGACCCTTGGGCCCGCGTGCTGAGAAGCACGTACAGCAGACACTCACGCGCATGACTCGCCATTCCCAATACAGCGAATCGTCCGCCGCTTGCACTGATCACGCGACGTATCGAAAGGACGACGACCAGCAACATCATCGTGTCTCCCCTGCATGCCCTCTCCATGAACTTGCTCTGAACCGGTTGTATATTCCATCGGAGAGCCGTATAACAGACTGATAGAGTATGGTGCGACTAGAGTTGGAGACGGAGACGAAATGGTGGCCGGTGAGTGCATGATGTGAAGACCCGGATCGATCAATGTAGACTCATTGACAGATTATCTACGAGGATGCACTTTCGTATCGTCATATGCGTGCGGATCCTTTAGAACTGAATGTCTTATCATATCGCCCGAACGTAATCCTGGTACATCTTGACGCGTGCTATCATGCGGCGCGAGATTGATGTGCGATGATTGGCCTGCTAGTGCTATGAAATGGCATTCTCGGTCGATATCACTTTCACTACTAACGAATGCTCTGCGTACCTGGGTGAGAGCCCTGTATGGCGGTGTGACCAGCGTGCATCATTGCACTGGGGTAGAGGTTACTTGCTATGAAATTCTACATAAAGGTGGCGTTAGTTCAAGTTACGGGACAGTGCTTGAACATAACTAACCTGGTTCGCTGCCAACGGGAGATGTCGTTGTGCTGCAAAGGGTGCATCTATGTTCTTACTCTGTGCTGTACTCACAGACTGCGTATATTGCGGAGCGGCACTCAGCTGCCGAAAGCTTGTTATATTTTCATCATCGAACATAACATTAGAGAACTTACACCCATTATATTAGTAAGCATATCGCCAATGGCCTCCTAGTTGCGTGCTGTGGAACCCAGATACATTGCACCAGGTCAGCTACATATGTCGTTATGCTCGTAGTGGCGACTGATCTGAACCTTCTATAAGCTGACAGACCATGAGGGCGGCGAGGAGCTACCATTCTGGATGCGGGTGCCTGACGAGGATCTACCAGACCTAGACCCGAACTTTGATTTCGACAAAGCACTGATCGCGTTGGGTGTGGATCAAGCATCGATGACAACGCTCACGAGCAGAGGTAGGTACATCGTGATGGATTCCCGGGGAAGAACACTGACGAACGGTGACAGATACTGGGCCCGCCCTGGACGTATGCATGGACGGAAATACACCTTCAGACGCTCCATTCTTCGGAGCCCTAGTGCAAAGTCAAGAGAATCAGTGCCGTGAAACGGCTTCACCGGATGAGATAGGTACGCGTGTATTCAGATGAGCAGAGGACTATCGTCAACCATTCAATGTAGACACAATATATTCGGAGAATGCGGGCTCACCATCGTCAGCCCCTTCCCTATCTGCATATCTCTCACCTGTGCTCTCTTCCTACTCGCCTTCGAGCGTCCCTTCCGGGCCGCCCACTGAGGCATCGTCGCCCAGCGCTCCCTTGGCCGCATCTTCTGCGATGTCTCAAGACGACTCTCGCTCTAGTTATGACATTAGTGCTAACATTGCTCCCATAATGAGCGAGAGCACTGACATTGCGGTGGATGCTCTGCAGCCGAAGCGCAAAGTCATACGCCGTCAATACGGCTCAACATGCGACTTCTGCCATAAATGTAAGCCGTGTTGCCTTATTGCAGAGGCCGGGTTCTGTGTGTGCGTCCCTGGAATTGCGACACAGTAAGCGAGGGCGGGAGTCCCTCCGTGAGGGGGTGGGGCGTGTGAATCGACAATGCAGACGAGGTTGACGAAGGCATATGTTCAACTCGTTGTCCTTTTTTTTGTCGAGATGAACACTTCTTCCCGTTAGGCAATGCAACAAGTTTACAACGGCGGAACCGGTGGTGGACCACGTTTGCCAGCACACATGGGAAGTTACGCCGAAAGGACGATCGGTAGGTATCAGGAATGGGTCCGGATGTTTCAGAGCGTATGTCATACATGCACTATGGAAGGATCCAATGTTATGTTAGCCATGCAAAATGCACCCCGGGCCTGCATCACGAAGACAGTAAGGTACTCACACACACGGCTCGTCGTCACCGGTACAACGGGTCCGCCGCCTACAATGATCGCACGATGCGTTGAAGGGTCGACGCCCTGCAACATTCTCGTACCCTTCTTGCACATCCGCTTCATTCTCTTGCTCTGCTCCGGAGGCCAAGAGACGCCGGGGTACAAATGCTCGGTCTGCGGCAGATCGAAATAGTGGTCGATGAGAGTGTCTTCGTACGACCATGCATGTTCTTCTGAAGACTGTGGTGTTGGCCATCGTGAAAATGATACTGCCACGAGAAGCTGCTAGAGAATGGTTTCCAATCAAGTCCACGGGATGGTAGATGCGATGCTCACTTTGGCTGAGACAAAGGACATGACGCGTCGCATTCGAAAAAGCCCATCGCGATGTTCGGAAGGAAAGAGAAGACGCAATCGAGCGAGGAAAGTCTCTGATGTTATAAACAACCAGTAAAATAAAGGACACAGCACTGAATGAGCCACGAGACTCATGTTTTTCATGTAATGTGCTAGTCAACAGTAGAGGGCCGCTGTTCCTTGTTCATGTCATCCGCCCTCTTTATGTGCAGGCACTTCCTTTGTCGGTTCATTTTTCACTTCAATTGTTCCTGCTGAGAGCGTCAGAAATCAGGGTCTCATGGAACAAAGTATGTGAATACTTTGCGCCGTTTCTCTGGATAAAGCAAGCCTGCTCAGGCTTCGCGAGAACCCATTCACGATACGGTCTGCGGCCTCGGAAGACCGGCAATACGTTCAGGATGTAATGCAATGTTCAGCAGATCAGAGTAGTGTACTTTTAGCTACCAGAACTTATCATTTTGAATTGTGTACCAGACACATCCGTCCAACCTGCACACCTTGTCCTGCAGAGTGCGTCGCGGAAGCTCGTCGAGGGTGTGCAAGTCACATGACTCACGCAGTGCTCGGCGCTGAACTCCATATAAGGGCATGCTGTTACCAAACGGAGAAGCCGAAGGCGGCGCCACGGAGCGTCATCGCTCTAGGCGTCGGCGAACAGCCGCTCTGTGGTACCTCCCACTCTTCCTCCCGTGATGCCCCACGATGATGTAACCGTCCCTTTCCCTGCACATATATACACCCTCGTACACTTAGTCCAACCGCCACCCTCTTCATCTCCTAAAGACTATATTCGCACATCACTTTCATATCACCGCCGTTAACGACAATCATGGACAACACCTACGACCAGCAGAGCCAGAACCAAGGCACTGACCAGTCCGGATTCAACGCTGGAGGCCAGGGCGTCGGTGGCGCGTACGACCAGATGAGCTCGGCCGCAAACTCTGGGTCTGAAAGGGGCGGCGAGGACCACATGGGCGGCGGCCAGGGTTCGTTCGGCTCCGGCGTTGCTGGTGGCGGCGGCCAGGCGCCCAGCAACCAGCAACAGCAGCAACAAGGACAGGGCCAGCCCGCAGAGAAGCAGGATTGGCTCGACAAGGGACTCCAGGGGCTCAGTAAGAAGGCAGGATACAACCTGGTCAGTCATACTTGTATCTTGGCGAGAGTGAGGTTCTGATCACAACGCAGAGCGCTCAGAATGCGGACAAGATCGGTGACTTTGCGAACAAGGAAGCTAAGCAGTACGAGGGTTAGTCTGATTGTGTACATATGCTGTACGTGGTGTGCTGATTACGGCGCCGTATACACAGGCCGCAACATTCCTGGTGTTCAGTAGATACTGCGCTGTCTTCTGTCAATTATGTTGGTCGCTGTACAGCAGTGTACATTTTGTATCATCAGACTTTTGAACCTACATTGAACCAGTCGTCGTTTGGTCTCTTTATCGCGTCGACGCCTCTTGTTGACGTGGGCGCGTATATTCGCCAGTGGCCCTTTGAAGGCTGTTACGTGGATGTCATACCACCCGTTCATGATGAGCATAATATGGACATCTCTTTCCCACGGTCTGTCCAATGCCGGTGTAGTCCATGTCTTGTGTATTTTGGCCGAGATGAGCATGCAGCAACTTCTCATCTCATTCCTAGCGGACCAACGACTCGTGGCGACAAGTCAGCGCTAAGATGTAGCCGGCATCTGCCGGGGAGGGATAGGCGCTTGTCCCCAGAATTTCTGATGCAAAGTTGCCGACCAGAATGCTTCTTTCGCTCTCTTCTCTGTAAGGGAATGCTACAGTACTTGCCTGGAGAGTTCTGGGTTCTCAAGAACAGCACTCTGGCAAGTTTGAGTGCTTCGCGCTCACGCTTCTGCCGTGGTGTTACCTAAATCTAGCACGCGGACAACTCTGCTTTTCTTCGGGGCTTCATTGAACACTCGGACGGTCAGCTGAACGTACTCTAGGATGCCGTTTGTCAACTTAGATCTGAGCTACCACTCTATCAGCGACGGAAGGAGCCAAAAGGCCGCAAGTGATGACGTCCTCTGCAGTGGTCTTTCATATTACGGCAGTCCCTCTGAATCCAGCTCCACTTGCATTCGGGCCCTCGTTCCTGGCTGCACTAACTCGGACAATCTTCCTTTCTCGTTATTATCACGACTTACGGAGTCCCCGGTCCAGCTCAATGGGCCGGGGTCAGATGATGTACCGTGATAGGTGTGCAGCTCGGTCTAGCCCTGCATACCTGCATGCCGCTCCGAGGGGCGGACCAGGCGGGGGACAAGAGGAGCAGTCCCGGATGCACAGTCCACGCGCCGTGACGAGTGGGCAGCACCAAGGCCAGGACGATGGTAGGGTGACAGACAGTGCAGTCCACTCCCGTCGTAGACGGGTTGGCAACTCAGTCCAGTCCCAGCCGAATACCGTCTGGTCCAACGAGCACCGTGGCGATGGCAGGGTCAGCAAGTATTGCAGTCTCAACCCAGTCCATAACCGTATATCATCTGGCGAAGACGAAAACAGAGGTGTGGCGGCAGCTCGAGTGAGACGGCGAATGAAGGCAACAACTTACGCGTCTGAGCATCACGCGCGTCCCGGTCAGCATCACGTGGGCGCGCTACGCCGACTTGAGATGGCAGGGAAGGCAGGAGACGCGCAACTTACTTTCCTCTCGTCAACAGCCGTGCAGTACCGCGGTCCATGCGCTTCAACCGGTCAGCGGTCGTTTTATGATGTTCACTCGTCGAAGATCGAGAATCCGAAGGCGAAGCACTACAGTCATGTGGGACAGGGGACACATGGAGGGCGCCGAACTCGGCCGCGAGCTCAGCCTATTGACCAGGTATTCCATTTCTCCCGCTCATGCACCTTAAATGCCGTGAACGTACGTCTCGCCATGTATAAGGGTCTGCGTCTGGGGCCTCGCTGCACTCGCCCTATATACCTGCGTCGACTCGTGGGACGCAGTCGCACTCGTGTACAACATGCTGTACGGACGAGTGGCACGCCTCGCCTTCCTCGCATTCTCCACCTCTCGTGTCATATCTGCCCCTCCAAGCTTCCCGACATCGGGTAACGGGCTATGGTACACGAGTACTGGGGACTTTGACTCGTGGTCCACGGAATGGCTGCCAATCGGCAATGGCTACATCGCAGGTTGGACGAGTTCTGAATGATGGTTTCCGGCTCTGACTCCGTCTCAAGCAACGCTCCCTGGAGGGACAGCTCAGGAAACTACGCAGTTGAATATTGAATCGCTATGGTCTGGAGGACCATTCCAAGATCCGGTATGCTGTCTACCTCTGTCGTCCCCCCTCTAGCGTAGTTTCGCCATGTGAAGACCACTTCCCGATCCGTACGATTTCTTGAAATGGACCATCACTGACTTCTAAGGTTCCATCCGCTGTAGACTTACAATGGCGGCAACATGCTTCCATCTCAGCAAGGAACGATGGCTCAAGATATGCACACGATCCGCCAGGCCATCTTCCAGAGCCCGAACGGGACAATCGACAGTATGTTCACTGAAGAAGCTCGTTGAAAATATTGTTAATTCGCGATGTTTAGACGTTGAGGAGCTATGCACGGATCCCGGTGCTTATGGTTCGCACAAGCCTTCGCCACATCAATGCTCTAACGGGTACTGATGTCCTCGACGTAGGCTCGTATGCAGCCGCAGGTTACTTACTGTCCACAATGAACGTCACTGGTACTGTATCCAATTACTTCCGGTGGCTTGACCTCGATGAAGCCGTCGCACATACCATGTGGACCCAAGATACGACTACCTTCCACCGGTATGTCCAAATCTACCAATGCGATCACCTGCGTGCTGATACGTGATGTCCTGTCTCAGAGAGTCATTCTGCTCCCACCCGGCACAGACATGCTTTGAACACATCAACGCGTCGAGCAGCGCACTCCCCGCACTCACGTACGCCTTCTCCGCCGTCGCGGAGGCAGGCCTCCCAACTCCGAACGTCACGTGCTTCGACAACGCAACGCTCTCTCTCGTCGGATTCGTCGCCACACCAGGTATGGAATACGAGATCCTCGCGCGCGTACGTACGTCTGGTAATGCACAAGTCACTTGCACAACGGTACCGGTCCCCGGTGGACTGACGCTTAACGCAACGCTGACCGTAACCGGGGCGAGCGAGGCGTGGATCTCGTGGGTCGGCGGGACGGAGTATGACATGGACTCGGGCGACGAGGCACACGGATTCACGTTCCGCGGACCAAGTCCACACAATGAGCTCCTCGGCCTGCTCACTTCCGCCACGGCGACCTCGACGGAGTACTCTGCTGTCCTCGACGCGCACGTCGCGGACTATCAGGCGCTGATCACTCCATTTGAACTCTCGCTTGGCCAGACGCCAGACTTGAGCACGCCGACTGACCAACTGAAGGCGGCATATGAGACCAATGTCGGGAACACGTACTTTGAGTGGCTGTTGTTCAACTTCGGCAGGTATATGCTTTCGGGGAGTGCCCGTGGAACGCTGCCTGCTAACTTGCAGGGCAAGTGGGTTCAGTCTCAGAGTAATCCATGGGGAGCAGGTGAGTATGATCAAATACTCGCTTGATACTGGCCGTGGGACTGATGCGTTTGGATAGACTACCGTAAGCGTGCTTTCGTGCTGCCTTTCCGTTCTCCCCTCAGTCTCATGCTCGTATCTGCATCTCAGATTCGAACATCAATATCCAGATGAATTATTGGTTCGCGGAGATGACTAACATGGATGTTGTTACGCCATTGTTTGATTACATTGAGGTATCCACCGCGATCTCGGTCTGGAGACATGCCATTGCTGACGTGTGGGGCAGAAAACCTGGGCTCCTAGAGGCGCAGAGACCGCGCAGATACTGTACAATATTTCTCAAGGCTGGGTCACTCATGATGAGGTTGGTCAATCACTTGAGATATTCTCACCATGGCCTTGCGTTTACGATCACCATTAGATGAATGTGAGTGGAGGGCTGTCCATTCACTGCTTTCCCTCATAAGTGCCCCAGATCTTCGGTCACACAGGCATGAAACTCGAAGGCAATTCTGCACAATGGGCTGATTATCCAGGTATGGACCTGTGATGCACCTACCTCATGAGATACTCACACAACGAGCAACGCAGAGTCCGCTGTATGGATGGTACGTCATATGAATAGGCCAGCCATATATGTATTGATGATGTCTCAGATGATCCATGTCTGGGATCACTTCGATTATACCAATGACGTCTCGTGGTTCAAGTCGCAAGGCTGGCCGCTTCTGAAGGGCGTCGCCCAGTTCCATCTTCAGAAGCTTATTCCCGACGAGCGGTTCAATGACTCCACACTCGTCGTCAATCCGTGCAACTCTCCAGAACAAGTGCCAATTACTCTCGGTGAGTCCGAGCACCAATCTCGCACTAAGTAGGCGCCAGGGAGCTAATTGAGCCACGATCCGGTCTAGGTTGTGCACATTCGCAGCAGCTGATCTGGCAATTGTTTAATGCCATTGAGAAGGGCTTCGAGGCTTCAGGCGATACAGATCGTGATTTCCTGAACGGTGAATCCAGTGTTTGTCGTAACGTGAAGACGTCCTCTGACTTTAACTAGAGGTAACTTCCGTCCGAGCACAGATGGACAAAGGGATCCACATAGGTTACTGGGGTCAACTTCAAGGTATGACCATGCTGTTCAATAATTTAGGAAATTTGCACTGATTGCACTACAGAGTGGAAAGTAGACATGGATTCGCCAACTGATACTCACCGTCATCTCTCCCACTTGATCGGCCTATACCCCGGTTATGCAGTCACGAACTTTGACCCATCCATACAAGGCTACGTGAAGCACAACTACACAAGACAGGAAGTGCTGAATGCTGCGGAGATCAGTCTGTTCCACCGCGGTAATGGCACGGGGCCGGATGCGGACGCAGGCTGGGAGAAGGTCTGGCGCGCAGCATGCTGGGCGCAGTTGGCCAATTCGAGTGAATTCTACACGGAACTTTCGGTGCGTACTGCCTCACGATCTCATGTTATAGTGAACCTTACGGAGTGCTTGCAGTATGCAATCGACCGGAACTATGCCTCGAACTTGTTTAGTTTATACCCTCCGCTTGGACCTGACGCTATCTTCCAGATCGACGCCAATCTAGGCTATCCAGCTGCTTTGCTTGTAGGTTTTACGGCTTCTCTATAGTATACATGTTGCTGATTACTCCGTAGAACGCTCTCATTCAGGCGCCAGACGTAGCCTCGGTATCAACGCCGTTGACTATCACCGTTCTTCCTGCGCTTCCCGCTGACAAGTGGCCAAGCGGCTCCATCAAAGGGGCACGCATCCGGGGAGGCATGACGCTTGACCTCGAGTGGGAGAACGGAGAGCCGACGTCACTCACCATTCGCACCGACCAGAATGTCCAGGCACGACCGGTTCAGATCGTGCACCGTGGAGAGACTGTCGCGTCCTTCTCGAGCTCGAACTCGATGACGAAGTCTGTCGGATTTTGATGATACCCGAGCTGGTATACCATCCGGATGCTCTTTTGATATCTAATTGTATATCCGTTGTTTGTGCATGTACGCTGTACATAGTGTCCGACAGTCGCAACAGCGACGAACTGTATAACACACAACAAGTTGGGGTGATTCACCCAGAACTACCCTGCGGAATTAGTGAGGTTGCACGGATCACACATCCATTCCTGGACAAGATATCATCTTGCCAGCGTCGCACAATAAATTCGCCCACGAGGGCTGGCTCATAAACATAGCCGACGAATAGACTTCAGGGAAGAGTGTTCGACGTTCGCTGCTCACGGTGATGAGCGTCGAGCCGGCGGAAGCGCGGGACGCAGCTGTGACGATCACGCGTTCTGTCCTGGAGACTGACCGCGCGCTTACACAGATTTGCCGTGACGAGACCTACAATGAGGCCTCGTCAGCAACCGTTCCTGGATTCTGACACAGCACATCGATGGTGCTGATTTCGTAGATAGCGACTCACCGTAGTATTTAGGTAGCTAGAGCTCCCCATGTACAGCAGAGTCGCTTTTCCCCCGTTCGAATCGAGTGTTTACGCAGGTTCTGAGCTGGCGTGACGAGTGACTTTCTTGTGACGCGACTTCTCTGACCATTCAGAGCCCGACGTTACATATTTTGAACCTTACTCTCGCTTGATTTTCTCATTCTCTCTCTCTGGGCGACGTCTCGCGGCTTGATCACCCGTTCGACATTCGCCAACACGACCTTGAATTCGGCATGCCTACAAGACGAGGTACCGAATTCCGGATGGACTCCAAGTCCAACCGTGACGAGATGGATGCCACTCTCGGCACCTCGACCGGTAATGCCGTAGCTTTGGAACAGACGACAGGTGAGTCCTCTGTCTCTGACCTATCGGCACTGACCTCCGTGGGGACGGGTGAGTCTCCCGCGGATTTGGTCATAGAACGGCCGGCTACGCCGGTGTCCCAAATGGACAAGATACCACGCTCCCGCTCATTTGCGGATGTCGTGCGAAGCCCCCGCGACCTGCTCCGTGCCGTCGCCAAGGCAGACTCGCGCTCCCGTCTCGCAAATACGGATGTCGTTGAAAGCTCCCGCTCCCGTCTAAACACGGATGTCGGTGATGACCGCTCCCTCTCTCAGGAGGATGTCGGTGAAGGCCGCTCCCTCGTAAATGAGGATGTCGGTGAAGCCCGCTCCCTCGCTAATGAGGTTGTCGGAGAAGCCCGCTCCCTCATAAATGAGGATGTCGGTGATGACGGGTCCCTTTTCCCGAAGGACGTCAATACGGAAGAGCGCTCCCTTTCGCATAAGGATGCCGCGGTAGTATCCCCGAAAGATACGATGGGTAGTCCCCCGGCAGGGAACTCGGTTGATGGCCAGGACGAGATAACTAGTAATCAGCTGCCAGGGCCGGAAGGACCTGGGACCACTGAGTCTGGGCCGGCGGAAGGATCGGTAACATTTGCATCAAGGGACAGCCTCTCTCTCGAGGGAGCACCTAACGAGTTATCTGACGGCTTTCAGCCGGCTCGGAAGACTGTCCCCGTTGTCAGTAGTATCTCTAATTACCAGAATAAAAATACGGATCGGAAGTACTTTAGTGATTGGTTTGATCGGTCGGATGATAACGACGAAGAATTCATCTCAGCACAGCGAGGCCTCTCGCAAAGATGGGCCGACATGGTTGATGATGACGATCAGAATGACATCGGGGAGATACCAGCTGGCTGGCAAAAGCCAGCGACTCCTCGCTCAGGCTCCCCGGTCATTTCAACTGGAGTACCGAAATTGGCTGATCTATGGGACGAAGTAATGACCCTGCTCAGTCCCGAGGCTCGGGAGGTTCTCAAGAAGCGAGCTCAGCAAATGGCTAAGATTATCATCAAGACTCCTGATACATCTGAGGCCTCGCCAGAACCTGGAGGATCTCCTATACAAGGATCTATGGAAACTGTCCTCCCAAGTATCCCGGAGCTCACAGAACATCCCGCTGAGAACAATTCCGACTCGGATGGACTAGCAGGGCGCATCCCGGCTGCACTGAAGGGTAAAGGCCGGATGGGGTCAGTCATGAAGGCAAAGCAGCCGGAAAAGCCTATCTCCTCGCTCGAAGAGAGTCAGGAGACACTCTCCCGGCCAATCCAAGTTAAGCTCGACGAGGAGATAGCTCAGCATTTGCACGAGCAGTTGAATGGTCCAATGAACGACCTGTATGTTGGTCAGTTTACACCAGAACAGCCGGAGACAAGGGGGTTAAAGCAGGATGTTAAACCGGCTTACCTCGATTTGTCTGGCAACTGGAAAGCCTATCAACCTAAGGAGTCTCGGGTGCCTCAATCAATTGCGTCCATAGTACATGCTATCCCTTGTGCAGCATCAACAACAGGGCTTCCTGCAAGGAAGAAGAACCCTACTAAGCTGAAAGTACATACCTCTCGGGCTACCAAGGACAGAGTTCCTCGGGCATCCTCTCAACTTCCCCGAGACAGTGTCTTGAGAGACTTCTTGGACCCTTCGGAGTCGGACCCATCCTCAAATAGCTCAGATAGTAACTCAGAGCAGTCGGGATCTGCAGGTTCTGGGCCCGGCAGCGAGTCTGAATCAACGGTGTCAGACTGGAGTTCCATCGGGTCAGAGCCATCAGAGGTGGAGTCAGATGACTCACGAGGTACTAGGCAGCGTAAAAAGACCGCGCGAAAACAATGGAAGAAGAAATTGTTAGCGCTACGTCTTGAGCAATCCACAGCGAAGCCAGACCCACCATTCGTGTATACAGGAGAGCCCAACTATGAAACCTTCCAGAAATGGGTTCTGGAGGCTAAGGATTGGCTCCGCTTGAGTTATATCCGCCGGCAGAATCGAGTCGCTCGGTTGAAGAAATACCTGAGTGGGCGAGCATTTACATTCTACATGAGAGACGTGGCTCGCAAACCCCATGAGTGGACACTCACCAAGTTTCTGGACTCCCTATTCAACCATTGCTTCCCGACCAATTTCCGTGAAATACAGCGTACTAGGTATAGGGCCTATAAGCAGAATGGTCATCCAATTCGGGACTATCAGCGTGGATTGGAGCGACTTGCACAGAGCGTCGGCCGGATTCGTCACCGAGACTTTATCTTGCAGTTTTGGGAAGGGGCCGACCGTCGAATGCGGGCGCATTGGGCACGCGAGGGTCTCAGTGGTGAACGTAGCAGCTTGACGAAGTTGGTGTCATATGCGGAACGATACGAGAACGGCCTGGCTATGGAAAAAATTGAGCTGGGTCGTTCAGAAAGGACACCCGAGAAGCCGTACCTGAAGTCTTCTCAACTGGAGGGCGTAAAACGTGAGAATTATTCACAGAGTGGAAGACCTCGGCCAGATGGGCCTCCAGGTGACAGTCATACCAAGAGCCGCAGCAGTGGTACTGAGTTTCGGTCGAAGAGTACGAGACCAAAGGAACAAACAAGTCAGACACACACGGCATCACATGGTCATAAAACCAAGTTGACCCCGGCACAGAAACAGGAGTACCGAGCACAAGGGAAATGTTTTGACTGTGCTGAGGTTGGACACCTGAGTAAGGACTGTCCTCGGAGGAATTCTGCTCGGCCAGGTGCCAGTTTACGCGCAGTGACGGTCGATTTCGAGGAAGTCGAGCGCCTGCGGGCACTTCGAGACGCTGACACGTTGGGTCTTATGGCGGTTACCTTTGGTTCGTTTTCCAATACTACCACCTGGGGCGATTCCTCTGGCAATCCCGACTCGCGCTCTGTAACAATCACACACATTCTGGCTCAACTACACTCTCTGGTGCCTTTCGTGTTCGATGACCACAACGATCCAGACAATTCTCCCTTCGCGACAGACCGGTTCTCGGTTCTGCCTCACGGGGATACTGACTTCTTGATTGTTGATTCTCATCTTGACGACATGGTGGTTCTGAGACAATCTGACCTGGCTGATGCAGGATTTGATTTTGCTGGTTGGCTCTTCACGGAGAAGTGTAATTATACGGGCAGTGGCGATATTGAACACCCATCACGAGTGCCTCCTCCGGGCTACTTTCATCTGATAGAGCCTGACGCAGGCAACCCCGAGGAGGAGGAGGCATTTAATGAGATGTTCCAACATATTCGGGACATTCTCCTGATGGGCATCCCCTACTCCTTTGACTCTAACGAGGAGGATGACTTGTCAGATGTTTATTGCCCGGATCGTTTCGACATTGAGCGAAATGCCCGACGCAATATCCTAATTACAGATCATCTGGTTCGTCAGCAGTATTCATTGCCGTTGCACATGGCGATGGATCCCGAGCTTGATTTACAGGATTGGTTAGAGCGTTCTTACCTCCGGGTGTCGCGTGCTCGAGCTGCACTCGACTCGTCTGAAGGAGAGAATTTCGACACAGATGATGACTCGGACTCATCGTGTTCCTCCTCATCCTCATCCGAGGGTGACGAGGATCACGGGGAAACTGTACTGGCGGCTGTATCCATGGTGCAAAACAAGGAGCTGTCAACGGAGTCTATGGTTCTGTCTGTAGCAGGAGTATCGAACCGAAAGGCTTCAGATACTGCACCGGCTCGAGCAATTGATCGTACAGCGGCTAAGGTGAAGGATTTCCCTCGCCTGCTGCCGAAGCCAATTGTGGTACGGGTGCATATTGATGGTGCACCCGTGCGAGCACTAATCGACTCAGGGTCGTTGGCGGATTTTATGTCCACCTCCCTGGTCGATCAGCTAAAGTTAACTACGGATGTGTTGGCAAAGCCGTTACCTGTGCAGCTCGCAGTAGCAGGTTCTCGATCTAAAGTCAACCATTCAGTATCAGTGAAATTTGAGTATCAAGAAATTACAGAATCTCGTCGGTTCGATGTCATCAATCTTGACAACTACGATCTTATTCTTGGCACGCCATTTATCTTTCAGCACAAGGTGCTTCTCGGGCTTAACCCGTCTCGAGTTATTGTAGGAAGCAATGTTTCGCTTCCGATTCAAGGTGATCAGGCAACCACACTGTCCTCTCTGACAGTCGACATTTATGATGATCGTATTGCGACACTGCGAGCTCAGCTAGTGGACTATGCAGCGGATATCTGCAAGAATGCTTTGGAAACTCCACTGCCTCCATTGCGTGATATTAATCACACTATTCCGCTAATTGACGAAAACAAGATATATTCCTGGCGACCATCTCGTTGCCCAGAGGCATTAAAGCCGCTGTGGCGCGAAAAACGAGAGGCATATTGCCGTACCGGACGATGGGAATTCCGGAGTGGTGTGAATGCCATGCCCATGTTAATGCTGAAGAAGCCCGACAAGGGCGATGGTATTCTTCGCATGCGTTCGGCTGTGGATTGCAGAGAAAGAAATGCGAACACAAGGAAGCTTGCCTCTCCTCTGCCAGATATCGAGGGCATTCTTCGGAATGCGGCCGCGAAGAGGTATAGGAGCTTGATGGACAGCAAGGAAGCTTTCGAGCAAATTCGGGTGGAACCTGAGCACGTCTCGCGGACACTGTTCAATACTCCCGACGGTACCATGGTCAGTCATGTCATGCAAATGGGTGACTGTAATGGGCCGGCTACCTATCAAGCCCTAATGAACCATATATTTGCACAGCACCTTGGGGTATTCATGGACGTGTACTTAGATGATGTTATTATCTATTCCGACACAGCGGAGGACCACGTGCGACACGTTAAGCTTGTCATTAACATTCTGCGACGTGAGCATTTCTTTCTCAGTGCACACAAGCTTCATTTCTTTGCGAAGGAATTGAAGATTCTTGGTCATATCATCGATGATAATGGCATTGCAATGGATCCTGAGAAGGTTGATCGCGTGGCACACTGGAAGCCTCCGACGACTCGGGAACTTCTAATGGGATTTCTTGGAGCGGTTGGGTTTCTGGCTCCGGATTGTGAAGGCATTCGGATCCCTATGGGTCACCTTGCTCGTCTCACGGGAACGAAGATCCCGTGGAGATGGGGACCAAGTGAGCAGCGTGCATTTGACGAAGTGAAATCTATCGTTCAGCGACACCGCGAGCATCACAGAGTGACTATTGACTACTCTCCGGAGTCCCCACCTATCAATCTGGTTACCGACGCGTCGCTGACAGGGGCCAGTGGTGTCCTCAGCCAGGGCGTGGACGTTTCCTCGGCACGGATAGTTGCATTCTGGAGTGGCAAATTTAACTCTGCACAACAGAATTATCCGGTGCACGAGCAGGAACTGCTCGCAATTGTTGAATCCATGAAGCGCTTCCGGGATCAGCTTCACGGTGTTCGTTTTCGTGTTTTGACGGACCACAAGGGCCTGGAATACATCTTGACTCAACGGAAATTGTCACCACGACAGGTTCGATGGCTGGAGGTGGTTTCTGAATTTGACTTCGAGATCGTACATATCCCGGGAAAGGAGAATGTGGTAGCAGACGCGCTTTCCCGTATGTATAGTAATGACGCTCAGGGTACAGTTCGAGCTCTCAGTGAGTTCGTGCAGACAGACCGTGATCAACCAGCACGGTTGATTCACGCAGTTGCACAGTCTATTTCACGGCCACTATTTGTAGGTGCATTGGCCACTGCAAGTAGCCCACCTGGATTGGGTAAGGTCACTTCACGGAAGGCTCCGCGGGTTCACTTGGTTGTACGTGATCCGAGCTCTGGGGCTATTGTGTCGTCTGGAGGGCGTAGGGTAAATGAAGAGGTCAGAGTGCCAGCACAGACTACATCATCTGACAATGTGCCTTTACTCGATGCCGACACTGCTTTCTCTGTGAGCCATGAGGTTCCTCAAGATACGGATGAGGAGTGGCCAGCAGTACAAACTCCTGAGGAGGAACTGGAGGCTGTTGCGACCCCGCAACTCGTTCCGTTAATTGCGCTGGGTAACCCAGGTTTGGATCTGCCGTCTGGGATACAGGGCAAATACGGAATGGACCCTTTCTTCAAATTGATTCAGGACAATCCTTCTCACTACAAGAATTTTGAGTGCCACGAGGGGCTGGTCTACTTGAAGGACCTGGAACGTCGCATCCTATGTATCCCGGATGTCCTTATTGGGTCGCGTCGTGCTCGTGAGATTGTTATTTCACATGCGCATTCCATCTTGGCACATCTCGGAGCCAAAAAGACATTGTATTACTTAAAGGATAATGTCTGGTGGAAAGACATGGTCGCGGACGTACGAGCTTATTGTGAGTCATGTGCAGTGTGTGCGACAACTAAGTCCTCAAATCAGAAGCCGTATGGACTCCTCCGACCTCTTCCTGTACCAGGATCTCCCTGGGAAGTTGTCGGTATTGATTTCGTGGGACCTCTGCCAGAATCAAAGACAAGGCAAGGTACATTTGACATGGTCACCGTGGTGATTGACCATTTTAGTGGTATGGTCCATCTAGTGCCCTCAAGACAGACATATCGAGCGAAAGACGTAGCGGAGCTGGTGTTTGAGCATGTCTACAAGTTGCATGGTCTACCGCTTGCTATTGTCAGTGACCGGGACTCGCTGTTCACTAGTATTTTCTGGGACCGGTTACATAAGCTCATTGGGGTGCAGCTGCGAATGTCCTCCGCATATCATCCTCAGTCGGATGGCTTGACGGAACGGTCTCACCGTACATCTGAACAGATGCTTCGTCAGTGTATCGCGCCCAATCAACGTGACTGGGCGACTAAATTACCCGCGATTGAGTTCGCAATGAACTCTGCCCGCTCGGAGACAACAGGTTTCAGCCCGTTCTTTCTGAACTCGGGACGAATGCCACGACCCATGGTTTGGGATGCTCGTTCAGAGTACCCTGGGGTACGTGTATTTGCGCAGCGAATGAAAGACGCTATTCTCGCTGCGCATGACTCCATTATCAACGCCCGTGTTAAGCAGGTTAAGCACGCAAATAAACGGCGTCGTGCTGTGCCATTCTCGGAGGGAGACTTGGTTTATCTGTCTACACAGAATCTCCGCCTTCCAAAGAACCGGGCTCGGAAGCTTGCACCAAAGTTCCTTGGGCCATTTCGGATTCTCAAAGACTATGGTAACGAGACATTCAAATTGGATCTCCCCACGGAGCTCCGGCAGAAGGGGATACACCCCAATTTTCACGCCTCGCTCCTCCGAATCCATCACCCAAATGATGACCGTCGTTTTCCCGGTCGACAATTCACGCAGCTAACTGGATTTGGTGATAGCTCAGAAGAGTGGGCTGTGGATAAGATCGTATCGCACGCAGGATCAGGCACAAATAGTCTGTTTGAGGTACGATGGAAGGCGGGTGACACCGCATGGAGGGCGTATCAGGAAATCGCGCACTTGGAGTGCTTGCGATCGTATCTGGAGGCGTTTGGCATTAATTCGATCACACAGTTACCGGTCGGAACTGGCACGCCCCCGGAGGACCCACAGATACACGTTGGTGCTATGACATTGGTCCCGAGCGACATATATAAAGGGCGTGGGGAGCAAGGACACCGCTGGAGTTCTGCGCGCAGCCTTCGCTTCACTATGCCTACCACCGCTTGGACACCCGCTCATCTTCGTAGTTTTGAAGCATATGCTACTGGCATTCGACGTGGCGACCGTGACTTGGTTGGCGATCAGCCTGTTCGCGCACCATCAGGCTACGTCGATTGGGTCAGAGAACAGTACCTTGGTTCCGCGCGAGGACAAGAGCTCCCTCCGTTCCCTCCCTACTATACTGGCGACATTCCGCACCGCGGCATCCCGGTTCCCGAAGGACGCCGCCTGGAGGACAAGGTTGGAGATGCCTATTTGGGTCTCACGGAACGCCTGTTTGGGGCCTTCATGAATTCGCCATTCTTGGCTGGCCGGTCGTCCGCTCGGGGTAGGGGCTTCACGCGCTCTCGAGGACGCGGACGGTCTAGTTTCCCATACCGTGGGCCACCCCACCGTACGGAGGACGACATATACATCCCCTCCTACAGTAGGCGCAGTGAGCGTCATCGCGCTAGGGACGACGCTCCCCCTCGCTACCGCGAGTCCCACAATCACCGCTCACATCCCCACCGTTCATGCGACGGACCTGTGCCACGCGAGGCTCGTCAGGAGGATTCCGAGGATGTTGATATGGCGGACGCAGTGGAGGACGAACCTCATCCTGTCCATAACCCGGAAGTCCGGCCGGAGGAATTGCTTCAGGTGATGAGGGAGCAGTTTGGCAACGACCTGGTTCTTCGTGTCGCGGCGCGGGCCCTTGAAGAGGAACCGCAGAGCGCCACCAGGGAGACCGAACTTCAGGCTGAGGTGACTTCGCGAGAGTCACCTGCGGAGTCCTGTGCATCTGGCTCTCGCACCTCAACTCCATCCTCAGTTCACGAACTCGCCTCGGCCCTGGAGACTCAGTTGCGTACGACGGTGGAGGAGGCCGAGGATAGTGACGCAGCCGGTGAACCGGACCCGGATGTGGCAGTGCCTGGGGGCGCTGCTTCCAACGACGCGTTGAACGCGTCTGCTTGACTTTCGACTTGGTACGTGCGCAGTTTCTCGCAGCCTCGTAACTGCGGGAGGGCGTATGTGACGATCACGCGTTCTGTCCTGGAGACTGACCGCGCGCTTACACAGATTTGCCGTGACGAGACCTACAATGAGGCCTCGTCAGCAACCGTTCCTGGATTCTGACACAGCACATCGATGGTGCTGATTTCGTAGATAGCGACTCACCGTAGTATTTAGGTAGCTAGAGCTCCCCATGTACAGCAGAGTCGCTTTTCCCCCGTTCGAATCGAGTGTTTACGCAGGTTCTGAGCTGGCGTGACGAGTGACTTTCTTGTGACGCGACTTCTCTGACCATTCAGAGCCCGACGTTACAGCAGCCACCACGTACCATTCCGGTACACGCAGCGCTGTCCCCGACGCTGACAATCCCTGATACCGCTGGCATCATTAGTCCCTCCTTTCTTATCTTCTTGTACATCTGATCTTCTGGGATCTGGGAGGTTGAAGCAGAATGTTCGCCAACCAGCAGCCATGGTCGTCCAACGTGAAGCCGTTGGACGTCCTCATCGTCCGGGCGTGTAACCCCGCTATGCCGGAGCCCAACTATGCACTGCATCTCGAGGTTGCAGAATATGTCAATAAGAAGAAGGCAAACACGTATGATGTATCCTTCTTCTCCATGAGCATGCAATCTGACAAGCATCGTCGGCTACCAGACCACGAGAGGCAGCAATGCTCATTGCCCGCCTCGTGAATCACCGGAATCCCCACATCGCCATGCTCGCCCTCGCCCTCTTAGAGACTCTCGTCCAGTCCTGTGGATATGCCTTCCACCTCCAAATTGCCACGAAAGAATTCCTGAACGAGCTGGTCCGACGATTCCCAGAGCGCCCGCCTCCCTTCCCCAACCCGGTCATGTCGCGCATCCTTGAACTCATACACCACTGGAAGGAGACTATCTGCGTGGAGTCGAAGTGGAAGGAGGACCTGGGCAATATCCGGGATATGCACCGGCTACTGATGTTCAAGGGATATCGATTCCGGGACATGGCTCGCCCACCAGCACCTCCCTCGGTTTCGGTGAGTCCCCTTCGCGCTGAATACACCCATCCCTACAGGAGCGGAAAATGCGACGTTGCGGCCCCGCTTGACCATAGAAGCTGGGTATTCGCCATGCCTTTGCTTTGGTCTCCCGCGCTCCCCACATGTGCCCGTCTCATTCGTTCATTACTCACCTAACCGTCTGCTCTAGAACCTGAAGACCGCCGAGGAACTTGAGGCAGAAGACCGCGAAGCTCAAGAAGCGAAGCTGCAAGAGCTTATTCGACGCGGAACACCGCGAGATCTTGAGGCCGCGCAACAGCTGATGAAGAGCCTCGCCGGTGCGAATCCCGAGGCAAAACCGGACTACCGCACACAAGCGTTGAACGAACTAAACAAACTGGAGAACCAGGTCATCCTGCTGAACCAGCTACTCGACAACGTTGACACGTCGAAACCGGAGAAGTTCGTAGAGGGCGACGCATACGATGTGAGAGTACTTGCATTCGAGTGATGACTATATTTTGACCGCCCGCGGTGCTTGATCGTATAGCAAGTAGCTAAGATTCTCATGGCTGCAAGGCCTAAGATCCAAGGGTGGATATCAAATGCCGAAACGGAAGATACAGAGTCTCTAGGTTCGCCAGCACGTTCCTAGTCAATTTTTGGCATTGAAGTACTGACTACTTACAACGGGCACGCAGACACTTTCCTACAGATCAATGACCAGATCAACACCGTGGTGGAACGTTATGAAGCATTCAAGAAAGGCGACTACGCAGCTGCCTCCAACCCCATCCCACTCGAGCTCGGCGGGGGTGCGAAGAACGATCTTTCACTCATCGACTTCGACGACTCGGCGCCGTCAACCTCAAACGGCAGCACTTCAGGCGGTGCGGTCAGCTCATCCGGCGTGGACGAGCTCTTCAGCCTCTTCGCGCCATCCACAAACCCCGGTCCATCACAGCCGACAACACAGCCCGTCGGGCTGGGGAGCATGCACGCGCCGTCGATGGGTTCCTTCCAGACACAGCCCACAGGTGGCAGCTCGTTCTTCTCGTCCACATATTCTTCCCCCGCACAGACGCAGTCTACGACCCCGGGATACCCCTCCGGCACCATATCACCCGCGTCGTTGAACAGTGCGCCACGGCACGGCGCGGTGTCACCCTCGCAAGGTCCCATCCGCCTTGGCACCCCGCATATCCAGGGTGCAATATCGCCGCAGCCGGCGACGCAGAGTCTTTTTGCGGGCGGGAGCGCCCAGCAGCCGATGCAGCCGCAATATGGCGCTCAGCAGCTCCATCCGCAGTATACAAGCCAGCACCAGCAGCCGCAGATGCAAGCACAGTGGGCCCCGCAGCAGCCCGTGCAGGTACAGGTTACTCAGCCGCAGCAACAGCCGCAAGGACAGCGGCCGGCCGCGAGCGCAGGGCAGGCGCAAGGGAAGGACCCGTTCGCGGACTTGGTCGGGCTGTTCTAGAGCAGGTGGGGTGCTAGTGCGCAAAACGGACTTGCATGGAACGCTGGATGTAGTTTAGTGAAGTGCTGATGGTCGCTCCTGTATTGTATGCGGTAGCGTGGCCCTAGTCCTAGGTTGGACCGCAGGGAAGAGTCTTCTTGATTGCGTGCTGTTCGTTGTCCGTTGCGAACACGGGTAGCAGCTGTCGGTCAGCATGAAGTGGTATCTTTCATTGGTGTAGTACACTGTCGCCCCTGCCCCGCCTCCGATGTTATGGCCAGAGGCCAGCACGTGCGGGTGTACCGCGTGCGGCCTAGGGTTTGATCTAGTATATACATGCTCACTCTGCGAGTGTCCGATCCGTTCATTCCAGCGAGGGTTTATGTGAAGAATTTGCGGTTCTCGTTCGCCCCGAAGAGGTCGTACCTGATCTCTGGGAGCATCTGGGGGAGCATCAGCACAGTGTACGCGTATAACACAGATGTGGAGTGTGAGGACGTACCCTGTCCTCAAGCAGTCGCAGACGCTCATCCAGCGTGTTGTCGATCGTGATGCGCTCGGTCCCGCTCACGAGCTTGATGCCTCCGGCGCTGTGTTTCGGATGTCAGAGTGGCCAGTTTGCTAACTCAATGTCCGGGGCCACGCACATATTGTCACTCAATGTCTCCTTCACGGTCACGCTGACCTTGAGCCCGCTAATCTCGTTGTATTGCTTCGCAGCGCCGTCAGCCGCTTGCTTGACGACCTCCGCGTCCGTAGGCCGCGCGTGCACGGTGACGTCCGCCTCGAGCAGCGACAGGAAGCCCTGCACGAGCGCGCCTTCGAGGAACTGCACGTAGCGGCCCTCGTCCTGCGCGAGCTCGATCAGCTGTGCGCGCGTCGTCGCGAAGAGGTCCTGCAGGTGCTCCTCGCGTTGCTGGAGCAGCTTTAGGCGCGACTTGTTGGTGAGCGTAGACTGCGCGCTGCAAGATGTGAGGATATGTCTGGGAGTGGACTAAAGTTGGCGTACATCTTCTGAGCGACCTCGGCGCCCTTGCGCTTCTTGTCGTACTGCGAATCGATCGCCTGCTGCTCTTGCTTGACGAGCTTTGCCTGCAGCCCGGTGAACCGTAATGAGCACTATTCACCACTAGCTGTCTTTGGTACAATGCACCTTCTCAATCGCGAACTCTTCGTCCGCCTTGACCTTGATCTCGCGTGCCTTCTCCATCGCCTCCTGCCTGATGAATGCGACCTATGTTGCTGCATGTCAGAGCTAATATTGGTGCACTGTTGCGCGCCCCGCACCATCTTGTTCATCTCGCTGACGACCTCATCGTCATTCAAGGGTCGCGTCGCCGACATGATTGCTGCGTTGAATGGACTGGACAAGACAAGTTACTGGGCAGTCGACCTCAAGTCGACGAGAGGGGAGGCGCCAAGTCGGGTGACGTCTCAGGCGCCTGTTCGGGCGCTCCGCCTTGAGGAGGAGGCGCGCCTGTTCGAGGGGTTCGCGCTTCCTTCTCGCTGTAAACCTGTCAGTCGTAAGACGGTCTTCTGTTTTTCGAAGATATCCTACTGAAAGTTACGTTCAATGCAATATCTACAGCGTCATATAGCATCTATGCTGTCCATTAGACAAGGACCTATCTCGCGGAAACAATAATATCGCAACAAGTCACATTTGCCGCAGAGTGAGCCTTGATCCCGTTAGTAGGCTCATAAACCAACAATTGCCCAGTAATACGGCCGCCTCTATCCGCCTCTTGTTGAGCCCGCAAATAAGTAACCTGTCGATACTGCCTATTGATATGGGTGCGGTTCTCGAATCGCCGGGCCTGCTCTGTCACATCTTCACGTAGGTAGTTTCGCCTAAATCAAAGTTCAGTACGAATCATGTACCGGACCTGGCTGGAAAGGTGATGGTTTTCACAGGTTGTGATTCTGAGGCATATCGGCTTTCCAACGCTGGCTGCCTAACAATGTACAGGCGGAACCCCCGGTATTGGCAGAGAGACCATTTAGGTAGGTGTGGTTATACCTTGCTAATAAGTTATGCATGTCGACGTTAGCACAGGCACTTTGAGAACATGGTGCTAAAGTCTATTTGGCTTGCAGGAGCCATCTAAAGGCTGAGATAGTCATCAGAGAACTCGAAGAACGGACGGGAAGGAAGGCTATCTTCTTGGGAGTTGACTTGTCTAATCTCACAAGGATTAAGAAGCCCGCGGACGAGTCTCGCAGGTGCGTCGGCCATCGATCTACGCGGATCATTAGGAATGATCTGAGCACTATGACCTATAGCAAGGAGAAAGACTTCCACGTTTTATCCAATAATGCGTACGTTCCATGTCGTTGCCGTGGGGCGTAGCAATGATTTGAACCGTTGGAGCTAGGGGCGTCATGTGGCCACCTATCGATTGACTCACGGAGAACGGTTTCGATATGCAGTCCGGGACGAACGTCCTTGGTACGTCCACTCAGCGCTAGTACGCTTTCAGCTAACTCATCGTCGACGCCTCTCACAGGTCACTGGTACCTCACTGAACTCCTCATGCCAGCGTTACGTTCCGGCGCTAGGTCGTATGCGGACGGTCATGCTCGAATTGTGACGGCCTCCTCCTCGGACGCGTACTTCACCAGCGTCGACTGGGACTCGCTCCACGATAGTCCAGTACGTATTAAGATGAGCACTCACATGCTTTACAATCAGAGCAAATTCGTGAGTCACCTTCACTGTCGCCTGACGTGCGGAGCTCTGAGAACGAGATCTATCTCGTGCCAACTGAATGTGGTCGTAGCGCACGAAACTGCCAAGCGCTATTGAAACACCGGCATCATCTCCGTCTCGGTCAATCCGGGTGAGCAGGACAGCCCGTCAATCCATCGTGAATGGTACCTCGACGCAGTTCCGCGGTAGGGAAATTGAAGACAAATCTCTAGCGATACACAACACTTCTTCAACGCGGAGTACTTGTCTATACTCACCTACTACGTTGGTGCGTGTTTCTCGCTGCAAGTATTGTGAATGTAGAACCTCATTTGTTCCCCGCGTCGTATGGTGCGCTGACCCCGCTTTGGGGAGGCCTCATGCCAGAGCCTTTTGAATATTGTTGCGTTGTTCTCATGGGGTTACGCATGTACTGACTCTATCGCACTTTCTCTTTCCTTGGGCACGCCTTGGTAGGTTCCGTCCCGAAGCCTATGACGACGCGGTTGGCAAGCGATTGTAGAAGTATGTTCAATATCATGTCAAGGATGAATGCTACACAGGAATGTGCGTGTTCTCCGTGAAGAGAATAAGCGACTATGACGATAAATCGAGTGCACTCTGGGGGTACCAATTGGGACCGGGAAAGGAGCTCTTGCGCAGGTTCTGCACGATGCTTCGCTATTATATATTCATCCCAGACTCGTGTTTCACAATCTACGTTGTTTAACTAGCGACGTTGCCTAAGGTCTGGATGCCTTGAGTTTCGTCGGGAAGTATCTGGGCCTTTAACACGATTAATATGAACCACGTATGGCAGGAGACGGCGAATGCCGAAAATGCTGTACAAGGTGACGTAACGCGATTTTCATTCGTCCGTCCGTTTTCGTTCGTAGCTTAGAGTCGTCATACGTCGGTCTGGACATTCACTGCGTCTACATTCTCATCGTGTTTTGTCGAAAGTCACGGTAATTGTTCAACTCTCGATATTGTCCGCGTCCTTCGCGGATCTCGAGGCCGCCAGCTGGACGTCGCGAGCATCGAGCCCTGGCGTACCCGCACGATGACTGGGACAACCCACCGTGCATCGCAAATATACGACATACTCGCACAGGTCTTCGATCAATTGACCGTATCTCGCCCACCATCTGCATCTCCTGACGATATCGAAGACATCCGCGGTTGCAGAAGTGGATTAGCTCGCTCGGCTCGTGTCTGCAAGAAAGAAGACGACCTTCTAGGACGCCTGCACTCTATGATACCCCAAGGGGAGATGTTCATGAGCCAGTCTCCGTACCCACGTGAATTCTTCCCTTTAGAACCGCTCATATCGTACGAAAATCTGCGCAAGGTCCACATCAATCAACCTCTCAAGCCTGCCCGTTGGGAATTTCTGGGGGCTATCCAAGGACTGGAAGAACTCGGGGCCGACTTGGGGACCTTGGGACACGCACCTCCCAAGTGCCAAGGCTTTCGCAGCCTCAGAAACCTCCTGTGTCATATCACCAGTTGGAAGGATATCAGTTGGATGGACAGCATTACTTCGGGATGTCTGGAGAGACTAGTCATATCGCATCACAGACCAGGGTCGACTCCTACCTCAACATGGCATCTATACCGAGCCCTGGAGAAGATATGCGCTAAATTGGGCCCGACCTTGTGTACGATCGATATACACATTACGTTGTGCTCGTCAGAGGGTGAGAAGAACACTATGTGTGTCGTGGATATGATCCGTCCGCTGCTACAGCTGCACGCATTAGAAGTATTATCCTTACGGGCGGGATACCGCTCTGTCACAGAGCATGAGCTCAGCCTCTCAGACGCAGGGCTCACCGAGATGGCTGCCGCCTGGCCAAGCTTGATTGCACTCGTCATCGATATCAAGACCCCTCCTGGCCAGTATGTCTCTTTCGACGCTCTAGCCACTGCCGCGTCTATGCCTCCTGCCCTACGCACGTTGAGACTAGGTGGTATCAGTTCATCTTCGTCGACTTCGAATCATGAGGATGTCAAGCCGCATAGCTTGCGTCAGCTCGCCTTCGAGGACTATGCAGGGGATGGTGCAGAGCTGGCTCGACTGGTCGACACGTGGTTCCCAAATGTCAACCTGACGCCCTTCGTGGAGGCCAGAGGAGCTAACGAGATGCAGAAAGACACACGCTGGGGTGCCTTGATATCGCAGTTGGCGCAGTGCAAGGACTGCTCGAGATTGGCGAGCGGAATGCATACAGTAATCCTATACCCAACAATCTCCTCAGAATATTACTTATTATCTTGTCAGCATTCAATCACCTTGGATTACTCACCGAATGAGACTCGACGAGACTCGTAATGACAATCACCAATCGTTGTTTTCCTTTGTGCCGGGCTGAGTTCTCTAGGAGAGCCTAGAGACATACAGGATCGGAGACTCGAGTACTCACGCGCACGCTTGGTAATATCGTGACCGTCCCAGCTTTCCAGCTGGCTCCTTTGCTAGCTAGTTGACGACACCGACAATCGCGATGCCGACGAGTATCAAGCATTCACTCCTCTGTATGTGAGCATTTCTTCTGTTTAGTAAGCACCTTCGACACACTGTGGATACTGCGGCTCGCACAACTGTAAGCAGAGCACGTACAGACGGCTGTAATGCACCGCCACCGCAGCATCAATGTATCACTCCTGTGTGGGAGCGCTCTCGAGCAGCCTCGAGCCTCGAGACGCGATGTGGGATCAATGTGGCGCATGCCGGCGGCACGAGCGCGACGCGTCTTACAATGTGCTCGGCTGCCGCTTGGCCGTGCACACACGTACCCACAATTGACTCCTGGGGAAAGCATGTGGACCAGACACTGGCGGGGCCGCAGGCATGCCTTGGGCAAGTGATCGTCATAAATCGACTACCCTTTCTGAAGGAACGGGTAGAACATCGCCCGATTCCCTCGCTACTAATATCCCATACCTTACTACCTGAGCTCTTTATGGTCCGAATGTCGACTTGCGCCACTGCTCAAGGCTACTGGGCCACATTGAAGGAGGGATTCCCCCCTAAGCCTACCTTCAGTGTTGATGATATCCCCGACTTGACTGGTAGAGTCATGATCGTCACAGGTATGAACATTTGGAAAAATCGGTCGTTTCTTGCTCGCTAATGTGTTGGCAGGCGGTAATACTGGGGTTGGAAAGGAGACCATCAAGGTGATCATCTTAGCCACATTGCGCTATCCAGGACCATGCTTACTGTGTGTTCCTTAGGCACTTCTCCAGCACAACGCCACGGTATACATGGCATCTCGAAGCCGCGAGAAGGCTGAGGAAGCAATCAACGATCTAAAAGAGCAGACTGGGAAAGAAGCCATATTCCTGAAATTAAACTTAGGCGATCTCCGCGGTGTTAAGAGAGCGGCGGAAGAATTTCTCAGGTCAGGACTTGTTCTCGGTTGGCGTGAGATGTAGCGAGCTGGCTGAACAAGTATGACAACAGCAAAGAGCACGAATTGCACGTCCTGTTTAACAATGCGTGAGTCGTGCATAGAACTCTACAGTCACGTCTAGCTAACATCGTATCATAAGTGGAGTCATGATACCGCCGATGGGCTGGTTGACCGATGACGGTTATGATCTTCAATTTGGAACAAACGTTCTTGGTGAGTGGCCTTCGCTCATTCGATTACCTTCACTCAAATGCCCCTTTTTTCGGAAGGGCACTGGTACTTTACAGAGTTGCTAATGCCTGCACTTCTTGCGGGAAAGGAGACATCCCCGGATGGTCATGCGCGAGTCATAACTACCTCATCCTCGGCCGGATACGTATTCACCGTAAACTGGGACTCATTCCGTGATGGCCCGGTACGCAGGAAGATGGGCGCGCAGAAATTGTACTCTCAGAGCAAATTTGTATGTCTGGCTTCCAACTCTTTGTTCAGTCGAGTGCTGACGTGCCGACTTAGTTGAATGTTGTCATATCCCACCAAACTGCGAAGCGGTACGGAAACCAGGGAATTATCGCCTTGTCGTGCAATCCTGGTATGTGAATTCGACTTCATCCAATAATCTTCCTTACGCGAAACTCGTTGTCCACAGGCTACCTGAAGACTGATCTTCAGCGGCACATCACCGGGTTCGAGAAGAAGGTGGTGGCGAGTATTCACAGCTCACTTCATCGCTACATGCGATTGATAATGTTTTTCACCGTCACAGGATACTTTGCTGCACCCTGTACAATTCGGCGCGCTCACACAGCTCTGGGGAGGGACTATGCCTGAGCCTGCCCAGCACAACGGCGAGGTATGACCTCCACCCGTATTTCTTGACTGGGCACTAATGGAAGGCTCTGCACCTTCTGTAGTTCATGATCCCGTGGGCGCGGATGGGCAAATGTCGGCCCGAAGCATATGACGACGAGATAGGAGAACGACTCTGGAACTATTGTCAGGAGCAGGTGAAGACTATACGATAAAGTGCTGTAGATTAGTTGCGCTCATATACCCTGAATTTCATCTCATGACATTCTGAAGCGCTGACCGACGTTGTAAATGTACGATGTTGCCACTTTTTGTTTCTTTGTTCATAGATTTATCACGGAGAAACTCGTCTTGACATTTATGGAACGCCCTAATATACCACGAGTTGTAAACGCCCAGTCCAAACGGGGAATTGATCCTAAAGGTCTTTTAGCACCCGAGGCCTCCCTTTGGAAAACCTCTCGCATGACCAAAATCTCATAACTTTATCAGGCAGACCCGATTGAATGGGGCTATGTGCGGTGATGACGGATGGCTTCATCGCACTATACCCCAATCTCTACCTACACGACGACTATGGCGACCATGACCGTCACGTATCGCATCGCGCCGGAGGTAGAGCCCGACCCTAATCTCAAGAATCTATCGGGTTTGGATCCTGGTCTTCTCAGTCTGTCACCAACTGCGGTCACATTCCTCCACGATACCATCACACACGATGAGAAGGAGCTGAGGCGGCGAGTTTTTGATGTACAACGAACGTGAGTTTCTCAGTGCCTGTTGGAAACTCACAAGTTGAATCAAGTTTGGGCCATTAGTGCCTAGTACGCATCAGCATGGATGGTCTCGTTGAGGTCGATCACTGAGGTGATATCACAGCGCGAAACACCCATACCCATGTATCCAGGCCTTCCAGTTCGTCAATCTGGGCATGTCAGAGCACCCTATCTATCCGAAGGTTCTAGAGGTTAGTGAAACAGGCGACACGATCATTCTGGACTTGGGATGCTGCAGTACGTGTTCTCATAATATTGTTGTGATCACGTTTTGGACTTATCGTAAACAGTGGGGACAGATGCTCGGAAGCTAGTATACGATGGTTATCCAGCTGCAAATATCGTCGCATGCGATCTGAGGCAGGAATTCATCGACCTCGGCTACCAACTTTTTGGAGACGTCGATACTTGCCCAATCCGCTTCTTTACATCCAATGTTTTCGATCTGCCTGTAGACCTGGATCAGCTGCCACCTGGTGTGCTTACATCCGAGGTCACGGAGCTAGAAGAATTGACAGGATCAGCTAACCACATATTTTCCGGGGCATTCTTCCATTTGTTCGACGAATCAACGCAATGCGCGCTCGCGCTCAGACTGCTCACGCTTCTGCGGAAAGTGTCGGGCGGTATTATCTTTGGATTCCAACAGGGTGCCGAACAGGAGAAATATGTCAGCGATGTTCTGAGCATTGGCAGGTATGTTCAAGTATCCATCGTTAACCGGCGCTGTTCTGCTCACTATGGCTGATTAAGGGGGCGTTATATTCACTCCGTAGAGTCCTGGGTGAGGATGTGGAAGCACGTACTCGAGGAGGCGATGGGCGTAGAGTTTACCGAGGCAAGAGTCAAAATTAGTGCGTCCCTGGGAGATTGGTACTTTGACCGCAAAGTAAGGTCTTCTCGCAAGCCGGAAATACTGTACTGGAGTGTAGAGATTGTATAACAAATGCACGGGGTCTCCGCTCGCTCAGGCAGGGCTGGTCATTACCACGATACGTGGCAGTTGAGATACAAGGAAACTGGACTCGCACTGCTGACAGTCAAAAAAGCCGGACATCGGAGGTCATGTATCATGTCGCATCGCCCAGGTCTGCCTAGGTAGCGATCTCGGCTGCCACAAAGGAGCGGCAGGCGCCAAGTGGCAATCCCCGCAGTCCATGCGCTGGTGGCAATAGCTTGACGCCCGGAGTTGCGAGCCGCTAGCTGTACAGATCGAGTTCACCTGTATCAGCTTACATTTCTGCCAACAAACCTGGATGCGTCTCTTCTGTCGCTGTGGATTACATTTCTCCACTTGGGTAATTCTTCCGACACAGAAGATCACACCCTATTCATCGAATTGCCAGCGTGCGTTACAGCCTCCGGCGGGTATGACCCGAAGAACTCTTCGTTGTTGTGGAATACTTGGAAGTAAGACCAATATGGCGCGGGATCCAGGGAGCGAGTCAGCAGGGCCTAAAGCCTGAATCCAGGCTACACTGCCAGCTTCCTGCGGGATTTCACGAGTCAGGCGGGGGAAGATTGTATATGATCACCTACAAGCAACGGGGGGGCCATCTCATCGTTCACCTCGCCATCGTCCTCGTCCATATGGCGTCCACCTTGGACTATCTTCGCCCCTCTACTCCTTACCTCTCGATGACAATGATGCTGAGCGTCTACGTCGAACAGCACGTCCTTCCGGAGGCTAAGGCCACGTCGAAACACGTCCTACGCTTGACGTCGCCTACCTTGGACTTGTCCGAGAGTGCCAAGGCATTTCTGAGCGATGAGATTACGCAAGATCCTGGAGAGCTCAGGTGTCGCATCTTCGACATTCAGAAAGAGTGCGTCGCGCGTCGCTTGTAATGCAATCTGCTATTGATTCCGGCATTCGTTGGCCAACAGCGCCTTGTATGTCGTCTACTGTAGTGGCCATACTGACAACACTGGGTACTAACATCATCCAGCGAGGTTCATCCAGAGCCGTACATCCAGGCTTTCCGTTTTTTGGAGACGACTATGTCTCAGATGCCTGTCTACCCAACAGTCCTACATGCCGGCCTTTCGGGCAGTACCTTATTCCTGGATCTCGGGTGCTGCAGTACGTTCGCCCCATACGCGTATATTTGCACTACACGCTGAGCACTTTCTACAGTGGGTACGGATGCGCGAAAGTTAGTCTATGACGGATACCCGGCTTCAAACGTCTTCGCTTGCGATATCAGTCCAAGGTTCATCGACTTGGGGCACAAGCTCTTTGGAGACACGTCCACTTGCCCCATACGATTCTTAGTCTCAGATATCCTCGACGTTCCTGTCCAATTCAGCCGGCATCGAGCAGGGATACCCAAGGGCCCCGTGGCGAGGCTCGAGCTACTCGCTGGCTCGCTAAATCACATCTACGCTGGCGCGCTTTTCGATCTCTTCGATGAGCCTACGCAAAAGGACATCGCACTCAAGATACTCGCTCTCTTGCGGCGAGAGAAAGGGGCGATTATTTTTGGCTATCAAGAGGGCCGGAAAGAAGAGCTTCAGCATTCGATCAGCAGGTGAGATAGTCCACTGAGATTGCTCAGCTAGTAACCTAAAGCTCTTCAAATACAAGGGCGCAGTTCATACATTCGCCGGCATCGTGGGCACAATTGTGGCGAGACGTGTTTGTCGAGGTTGAGGGCGAAGAATATGCTGATACAAGAGTGTCCATCGCAACGAGCATCACTGAGTGCACTGCTGCGAGTGCGTCTCAACCTCTACAGCAGGGACATGCGCTTCACTGGTCTGTACACATCTTATGAGATCAGAGATTGCAAATGATATATCACCTTCCGTTTCCGTGATATCTAACCCTCGCGACAACAGGGACCAGCGTACTGCGGCATGAATTGATCGAAAGACATCTCCAAACCTAATGCATGTTCGTACGTAGTGCTGCTCCGTTTGGAATAATCCTCAAGCCAATCGTTATCCGTATTCTGTCTTGCTCTCTCGAATCGTATATATATATATATATATAAACAGCCACGTACAATAGCAATAGTCCCGTTCTTGCGTCGGTCTGAACAATGCGATCGAGAGGTTCATCCTACCAGTTTCGGTCATACGAACTGTTCGTCAGCTCGAGCCACCCCCGGACACTCTGAGCGATTGCTTGGTAATGACACACAATATGCCACAAATCAACACAGCCTAGGAACGCTGGAGAATGCCTCCGAACTTGAATTTTCATAAGCAATAAGTTTCGTCGAAGGTTTTCAAACTAATGCCATCAACGCCTAGGTGGGACACACCCCTCCTACATATCGATTTTGCAAGCTTCATGAACTTTTGGCCCGCCATTTCATCAAAAGACCGATGCGTCTCGTCACAGTCCCCGACCCAATGATAGCAGTCTTTCAAAATCGATGCACATATCAACCACACGGCAGCGCAGAAATTCACCTTAAATCGAGGATTGTGGTCCGAGTCTGCGCCAAGCTCCTGACAGGCATGTTTGAGGAGTCTACGAACATCTAGGTTCATATCAGTTCACTCAGCAGGAATTTTGAAAACAACCAGACGCTGACCACCATGAGGAAGTTTGAGACCCTTTTAAGAACAGCATGAGGCACAATTGATTTGGGCAATAACCCGGATAGGATCTATAGAATCTTTGTGGAATCATTTTGCACCCGGGCCCTTGAATACAGGTTGGCAAATAATTCAAATGCAGCACGGGCGTCGTTTCCAGGGCGAATGTAATGGTCAATATAGCGAATATCTTTATCTGAGAGGATGTCCGTATTCCAGTTTTCCTTGGAGGCAGCGATCTGACCGCCCACGGATAGGAGGGTTACCGACGTGCACCGTATTGCGTAGTAATTTTCGAAGTTGTCGTTTCTTCCCATTGCTTTGGTTACTATTCTCGCATCGGTTTTGGAATATTCTGGACCCAGGGCACATGGATGTAGGACCTTGACAAAGAACGAGTCGTCGGACAGAGTCGCGTCTGCACATGACAACACACTCCCGAGCACGGAAGTTCATAGCTCCCTGTGGTTGTTGGCAGGTTCTGTTCTATCGTTCAAGATAGCTAGCTCTAGCGTGCGCCAGCTGTTATACGAACCATGCCGTCGAGTATACGATCGGATTACTATAATGGCCCTCATGGCTGTGTAACCTTGTAAAGGCACAGGGCGGTCGTTGGGTCCTTGCAGTCCGAGTTGATGTAACATTTGAGATTTACGGTAGGCATGCCGTATTTCAATTCTCATCCAGGTGGCTATCGTTCGTGTACCATACGTGAACGGTACCCAAATGGCATCCACTAGCCAGAACGTCAGCAATGCTTGGGGGGACTTGTACGCGCAATCATGTCGGATAGCAGGAGCTATGGTAGTAAAGATAAAGAAAATGAAAAGCGCCGACACAATCCCGGATGTGATGGCCGCCACTACATTGTTAAGGTTACACAGCAAAATGAGAAGTCTGACAAAGGACAAGACAAGTGCTAGGAGCAGAAGTATAGGCAGTGTGCTGAGAATTTCCTCGACATGCCAGCGGGACGACCCGAATTTATATCGTAGGCAATGTATCTAAGCGGCTCGACGATTATTAGACGCAGTGGGGCTAACGAAGTGGTTCAGCCACTGCCTGACGATGATCGCAATGGATGCCGCCGCCAAGCTCAAAACTAGAGAAGAGAACCACAGTGCATTGATATACACTGATGAAGAAGAGGGGGTGCCCGCAGTTTGCAGGGGAATGGAGGTTGATGGACCGGAGGACCCGTTCAATTGCGCCAAAACTTGGAGAAGGATCTGATTTGTAATATCCACGCCTGGGTCTGGTCATAGAGTTGTGCATACTTCGACGTTGACTGCAGTCAATATGGCAGAGAATAGGCCAGCCTATTTCATAGTTAGCAACCGATCAAAGTAATACCAAGTAAAATCTCACAAAAACAAGAGCATCGATCTCTTCCTTTCATGCATGTGCAATGGCCTTGTCATGTTCCATCAATTTCTTGGCAATCTCTGGCCAGGCTTTCTCTTTATAATCGCGACGTTGTTGCTCATTGGCCTTATACTGATTATGGTATGCTTCCCCACAATCTCAAGTTTGGTCATTGTTAGCTTTATTGGCAGGTCTGTTCACTTGTGATGAAGCCCTCGTGTACATTGAGGGATGGGATGGAGGATGCGACTGACTGTAAACTTGAGGGGCCTCCAGAAGAACCATCATGCAAATCTGTTGACATGGTCTACAAATGCAGTATGCAGACCATGAGTAGGCATGCTTCAGGAGCGACGCGAGATCCTACCGATGATAATATATACCAGAATGTGTCGGTGTGACTCAATGAGTGGGGGCTATGAGCGCAGGCGGAGACAGTCAAAAGTCCACATCAGGAACAATATGCCTCCTTGCTTGCCTTATCGGTCCCTGCCAGGGCGCGACTTGGACGCCTTTTTGACGCGCAGCGAGACGGTGAAGATGCCGACAAGCCTCGAAAGGCAGCCAAAAGGCGTCAATGTAAACCTGATGTTTTTCTGAAGCTACACGAAGGAAGCAGCGAACCAACTCGTCTGTGTGTAGCAGCACAACATATCGTTAAATATGTAAGGCGGGTGCAAGTGTCTTGCGTCTCGATAACCCGTCGCTACGTGTAGCGATACTAGTCGCAAGTTCTTTACGATCTGGGGCTTGATCGTGAACACGTACAGCTGGACGTTGACGTCCACGCAGGACATCTTTTTGATGGACTGATTCGGTTGGCCAAAAACAAAAAAGAATAGACGTGATCTTGTTCAGATGAACCCTCGGAGGCTTTGAGCTCGGGCAGCCTACACGATGCGCGCGTCTCAGCCACGGTGCCTGCATCTGAAGGTCGCTAGATGGTCGTCGACGCCTATTAGAGACCCGCAGACTGGTAAGGTTATGCAGACAGACAAGCATTTCCCGTGATGCTAATGCACAATTCTCCCCAGCCATGCCAGAGGTTGTCACTATGGTCCATACTGTGGTGCAGCAGTCTCAGGCAGCCCCTCCACAAATTCATCCACCCTTGAGCACTAGTACGACATACAAGTAGGCCTGCCTTCTTCGATGTAGCATATTGGACCTGTCATTACAGTATCCGACGAACGTCACGCTCAGGAACAGTCGGATGAGGCATCAAGGACCGATAATGCCGGCGCTGGCTCAGCAACCCAACCCTTAGCCTCTGTAAGTTGAGTCTTATCATGTCGATACATATTCAACTCCGCATAGGAGCTCTGGACCTTGATGTGTCCGTTGATCTGCACAAGTTGCTCGTACAGCGCGCGTGCGCGCTCACGCTCGCCTTCCTCGATCTCAAAGTCAATGTACGCCTTCCAGAGCACCTCAGGCGTAGAGAGCTGCGGCTGCGAGATGCCGAGGTCGAAGATCGCACGGGCGCGGGCGATGTCCTCGAGCTGAGACTCCAGCTCTGCGTATCTAAGCCATGCTGCAGAATTCCTTGGGTCGTACTGTTGGGGTTGTGTGAGCACAGACTATTCAAACACTTGTATCATGTATCTCGAGATATTTCTCGTACAGGGTATGAACGCGATCGAACTCGCACAGCTGAGAGGGGTGTGAGATACAGTGCCGAGCAAAAGTATTGCAACATCACGTGGTTCGGCCTTATTTTTGTTGTATTTACTTCATCTCTCAATCAATCTGCTTCGTAATTTTTTTAGTCTAATTGTCTATGCCTCTCAAGTCTACCACCAAAGTTGCTTGAGAGAAAAATCAGAATTGCATTCTCAGGAACAAATCCGCGCCGACGGGCGTTTAAGCGCCCTAGAGGCGCCCGTCGCACGGAACAGACTATGTTGCGATTTCTGGCACAGACCATGGGTTTGACAAAAGAGTGACAATCAGTATTTAGTGCCCTTTCCCTTGGCCTTCTGTAGTGCTTCAACCCGTTGCGGCATAGACTCATACAGAGATTGTATGAGTCCAATATTGATCTGCCCCCACTCCTCCTGCATCACCTTCTATAGCTCCTCCAAGCTTTGAGTAGGAGGCACCCTGGCCCGTACACGGCGTTCGAGGAACTCCAAGCAATGTTTTATGATGTTCATATCTGGTGATTGCGGTGGCCAAGGCAAGACTTGGATGAAATGGTCTTTGAGCCAGTTCCGAGTTAGACATGCAGTGTGCTTTGAATTATTATCCTGCTGGAAGATCATATCTTCTACCTGATTAACTTGTCTGCCAAGGTCCCTAGAAGTGCTTCAGAAAGGATCTTGCAGTATTGATGGGTATCCATATTGCTGTCAACTCGATAAAGGCGACCCACGCCCTTTGCAGTAATGCATCCCCAAACCATTATGCTCCTTCTACCATGCTTTATAGTCGATTGGACTGCCCAGTCTATGAATTCCTCCCCACGCCTCCTCCAAGGAATCTGACGACCATCTGGCCCGAAAAGATTGAACTTTGACTCATCTGAGAAGGTGACTTTGTGCCAGTTGTCCTGTGACCATTTGCTATGACACTCCGCCCACTGTCTACGCTGCAGCTTGTGCCTAGGCTTGAGAAATGGTTTCTTGTGTTTAATGTAGACACTAAGCCCAACCCTATGGAGGGCCTGCCAGACGGTTGCTTCGCTCACATGAGGAAAGAACTGGCGTTGAATATCGGCTGCAGTGTTAGCCACACCACTTTTGATGGCAATTGCAGCATGACAGAGGGAGCGTGGGCTAAGGATGCGGGGGCGTCCAGGATGGGGCTTCACAATGTAGAAGCTGGGATGGTGACGGAGGTTGCGAAGCTGACGCCAGACGGTCAAGCGATGAATTTGTAAGGTATTGGCGATGTCTTGTATAGGATGATTTTCCTTAAACAAAGTAAGGATCTGAGCCTTTTTGGTTGGGGTGCATTGGGGTGCCCGTCCCATGAGCAGTGTCAGATAATTTTCTGGAGGATGATAGTAGTGGTTTGAGTTATGGAAGATTATTCTGAAACTTTGTGAGGTGGCGGGCGCTTAACGGGCGCCTAAGCGCGCGTCGACGCGGATTCACTCCCGAAGGTGCAAATTCAATTTCTGCCTCGTAGTATACAGTAGCTATAAACTAGAGTAGTGTAGGTATCTACTGTAATTTTCTTGAGCCAAATTGATTGGAAAACAAGCGAGCCAGAAGTCAAACAATGCCCAAAAAGGTGATGTTGCAATACTTTTGCTCGGCACTGTACAGTCTTAGGCGCAGATAATGTTTGATGCTGACTTACATCGATTTCTAGCTGGATGTAGCCCTTAAACAGCGCCTCTTTGGGACAGCTTCCAATGGCGGTACCCAGAATTTTCCGAGCTGCAGGCAATTGCAGGCAATGAACTTCGAATGACGCGAACATCAACCACAACTTCGCAAACATGAACCGCTTGTGAGGCACGAGTGAGATAGCAGCCTGGTAGATTTGCCGAGCCCAACTATAATCCTAGCGGTGCATTAAGCCGTGCTGCTATGGTTTTTGATCAAACGACAGACTCACCCTTGTTTCGGTCTCTTCGAAAAGAGTGTAGAAAAGCCAGAGGAAGATGTACTGTTGCCAGTACCGCTATTCGCCGCTGGGTGGTACTCGTGCCACTGCTCGCTCATACACTTCTCGTACACGCTCAATCGCGCGCTCTTCTTCCTCTGGATTCGCACCCTCGTCTCGCAGAACCCGAAGCACCCCCTCCTCGAGACGAGCGTAGTCAAACCAGACATTGTAGTTGCGCCCATCGCGTAAGAGCTCCCTCTTGTATTCTTCTCACCGTTTGCCAAGCACCACGGACTCGAGTGTAGTGTTGGAGCCGTGCTGCTTCTCGAATTTGGTATATGCCGCGAACAACGCTTGTGACTTGGACCTGGGAAGGCGTGAAAGAGCAAACTAGAACGTGGTTAGCGAACCATTGAGGAGTAGAGCGGAATAGTCGTGAATAGCGTTACCTTGTAGATCACGCATACCCGCTCATATTCCTTCAAGCGCGTCTCCATCTTGGCAAAGGCGTTGAACACCGCCTGCACCTTTTCCACCTGCTCTGCGCCGTTCCTGAAGAACTCGAGCGCGGTCTGGAACACCTCCCGCACCTTATCAAGCTTCCCCCTCTCCTCCTCAAACTTGGCCCACTTGATCCACACCTGCGGCTTGGGGTGCACGGCAATCCACTGCTCGTATATTGCGCTCGCACGGTCATGCTCACCGTAGCGCTGCTCCATCTCGATGTACGCCTGCCATGCTTTGTCGTCGGGCTCGGACTGCAGACACCGCTCGAACACCTGCCATGCGCCGGGGGCGCCCTGCAGGAGCTCCTCGAGGTAGACATACCTGAGCCATAGCTGGTCCACGTGCGGCAGGAGCGTCACCGCGCGGTCGAAGAGGTTGCGCGCGCATTGGACATTCCGGCCCTTAAGCTCCATCTCCGTGTAGCCCAGCCAGAGCTGCACGCTGAGTGGATCGATGTCGAGCGCGCGCTCACCCTGAATCGCCTCCCAGTTGGCGTATTGGAGCCATTCATTGCTGAGCATGTGTCAGCATATGAGCTACCAGGATATGGGAGGTGTACCCACATGCTGCCTTGCGTCTGCCTGATGCGCTTCTCGAACTCCTTGCGCTTGCAATCACGGTAATCGTGCAGCTCCTCCAAGTCCTCAACATGCTGCTAAGTGCTTGGGGGCGTGAAGTTGCGGTTCTTGACGTTCTTGGGCCTATACACGGGAGAAGGATGTTGAGGTTCATGCTAAATAGTAGATGTAGCAAGCCACATACCTCTTGAAGAATTTGCTCGGTAGTAACCTAGAGAGATGTGAGCAGTAGTCTAGAGTCGAGGTTGTGTAAAATTCACCTGGATAGCAGCAGGTGCCCGGTTCTTAATCCTGAGCTGTGTGTGAGCATCTGTAGCGGTGTACAACACCCTTTACATACTGAGGTGCTCTTCCGTCCTGCATTGTGCTACAAGTATGCACTTTTGACCGGTGTCCGACGATGAAAAGAGCTTCCCGGGAGCCAAGAAGCAGTAATGTGGCTTGGTTCGATGGCACGAGGGCGTGTTCGATGCTGTTAGGATATACTGTGGTAAAGAACACTTACTGTGAGAAATCAGCCGCGATAGCGGGGTTTATAAACTCATCTTACTTTATTTGAGAACCGGGTGTGGCAGATGGCCGATCGATTGTCCCGACTTACTATCAACTGGGTGGGTCTGAGGTAACGTTGGGTACCTTTATTCTTGACCATCGACATCTTCACGTACAAAAATGGATGGCCTAGGGGGTCGACTCGATCTCATCGTGCAAGCAGAATGATGCGCAAGGATCCTCGTATGAATAAGTGAAGGTACGACTGCTTTGCTGCACCATGGTGGCAGAGAGCGTCAAGGAAATCAATATTGGCAAGGATAGGGAAAGGGCGGGATGAATACAGACAACATGAGCAGAACAACGCTCCCGGCGCAAATGTGTGTATGCTATCTGGAGAGTGAGGGAGAAATCCTGGTAGGGCGCCGTATGGCTGTACGCACATGCACATCCATGCTCTGGAATAAACAGGGACGGCGGCAGCGCTGGGGTTTGTAGGGTGATATAGCTATAGGGTCGGGGAAGGTATTGAACACAACATCCGCAGGGGTCGAAAGTCTGTTCTATGTACGTTGACCTCGAGGTGTATGTGTAGCGGGCCACGGTTTGAGTGGTACGAAGCCTACGTGCAGTGCTGAGCCAGATTTGCATGTGGGCTTGCACTCCCGCTCGAGGGACAAGTCCGTGGAATAAGTGCTCCAGGATCGGCAGTAGCAATGCTTCAGAACCGACGGCCCAGCTTAAGGAAGAAGGGCCCTGGTGAAGCGAGGGGACCGTCTTCGTTCGTGCTGCTCATGCTCTCCCATCGGGCACCAGGACGTGATGAGCCTGGTTGTGCAACCATCGCGGCCGGCAATCGAGACAGTCAGTCTCGCTGTACGGCTCAGGATCATAGTTGTAGAGTGCCGTGTGCATTGAGATAATTGTCTGCACTTCGACGGCAAGGTCTCGTAACACCTTGATCTCATTAAAGACTTTGCAGAGCTCCTCTTGAAGGCGAATGGAGCTTTGCAAGTGATAGCCCTGGTGCTCTCCGATATGCGGCTCGTGAATACGCACGCGTTGGTCGATGCTATCGCATATTTCCGAGTCCATGTAACTCGGCGTGCGTTCCAAGTCTTCTAAATGCTGCTCACTGAGGAGACAGTCGCACTTGTCCTTGTGTTCCTGGATGGTGCTGTCATTTACATCCCCCTTCTGCATGTGGTGCTCTGATCGTTTGTGATGGTTTACGAGCTCCAAAATGAGACATTCGAATTTGACGTGTATTTTGCGCTTGATCTGGCGATTTTCGCCGAGCAATGACATGGCTTCGTGCAGGTTGTTTTTGAATTGGCCGCGCTGCGTGCACGCGTAAGTGGAGTCCAGTGTATGGGTAATATTGTAGGGTACACATGCTTACAATGGCGGGATTGGTGTACCAGGGGTCGCTAATAGGGTTGAATGGAGCCATTGCAATATTGAAAGCGGTGTGAGGTCAAGTGAATAGCAGTACAGGATGGGAGTAGTCTTGCGAGCCGCGATGAAGTGCCTCCCAATTAGAAAGGTGTCGCCTTGAGAAGCTACTTCGTACCCAATTTAGGAAAGTGACCAACTTAGAGTTTCTCCTTCATCTCGAGATGAGTGTGCCTTCGTCTGGGTCTGATTCCTCCTTTGGTTCTCTTAATTTGATCTCGTCTTCCTCTTCAAATGAACATACTCGCGACAATACACTCAGCTTTCAATTGCAGCCAGTGGTTTATACTCAGTCTCTGGTTGAATTGTCTCAAGCCCCTATTTTGTCCGAATTCCCTGCCGGGCCTTTTAATTTACAGTCTCCTTTCGAATATGGTAATATGATGAGTTCTGGGTTGAATTAGCCTGTTGTACACCGCAGAGGCTCGCATTACATTAATGCTTCTGCTCAGTCAAGAACTTCAGACGGGCGCGGAAGCATGGACTCTAAGGTAAGATTCGTGCTTTATTGAGCAGATGTACTAATATTTATGTACAGATTTTGCATGTGGCTATGGGCAAAATGCTTATGCGTGCGCAAAATAACACATACATGGCCCTCTCTGTCCACCTGAACACCACAGAAATAAATTGTGCAACTCTAGAGAGAGAACGTGACACATACAGGTGCGGAATTGACTATATGCGTGTAAGGTTGCCTCATTGTCGTCTCGGCGTGTAGGTGCTCGTATGAGAAGCTGTTGGAAACCCTGAAGAGTTCAAATGATGGGCCCTGGGAATCACAGAAGGTTCTGTGAGAAGAAGACTTTCCCGCAGTGCAGTACTGGCATGTGAGGAGCTGGCAGCAGCGCGACAAGTTCGAGGAGGTGCTCTTAGACGTGACAGAATCAAGACAACGTGGCAAGAGCTGTGCTGCACAGAATATCAATGTGGCTATGAGATATGTTGAGTCCGCAGAAGGTGAGCCTGTCAGCGGTTAGATGGCCATGGAGATTCAACACAAAGCTCGGTCTATATGGTCTGAGTGGAAGCATGATGGCAAATTGGAGCTCAAATGGTCGCGAGTCACGCCGAAGGATGTCGCCTATTACCGAATGAGCATGGAGTCGACATTCCCCGAACTCAAGCTGTGTTCGCACCATTGGGAGGTAGACAAGATCGGCAAGCAAGTATACCCGAATTTTATCATCAAGGATGCCAACAACGAGGTGGAAAAGTGCAAGGGCCGACAGGCTAAAAGTGGCTCAGGTAATGGAGATCGTGACGCAGATGTAGAGAACGCTGCTATCAGAACCACACGAGTGGCATTCGAGAAGTGTCACGGGACAGATGAAGATAGCACGGCACCATCAAAGAAGCAGCGTACAGACGCACAGCCCGATAATGAAGAGATATGTCATCAGGGTGACAGCAGGTGGAATAATGCAGGTGAGCCAATGCTAGGTCGGATGAGCGTCAGGTGAGTGGTTGTGCTTGATCCATAGAGCAGTGTTAATCGACACAATAGTGTATTAAGCAGCAGGTCGCCAGAGTTGGAAGGAACAATTCTAGGGGACATCGGAAATCTGCCTAGTTCAGTCACGCACGGAGAGGAGTGTTGTCACAAATATGTGCCTGGCAGAGCACCTATCTACCAACC
>KB445798.1:190897-307406 GCA_000320605.2 Gelatoporia subvermispora B
TTCATGAGGTTTTCTATGCCTCCATAGGTGAGCCATGGCCACGCTATCGAGCAACAGATACTCACCCTGAATAAGTACCCAAAGCCCCTAAGTTGAAGCTCTTGAGGAACCCATGAAGCCGCATGCATACCTGGTAACTCTTCGGAGCCATAGTAGATACATGTACCAGCTCATGATGACGAAACCCAGACTCCTCGTCAACCTCTGTATGGATGCGGGCCCACCGGCACATCGCGTCAAAGGAGGGCGGGACAACATCTTGTTTTGTGAACGAACTGTCACACACCCCCGCACGTTGGGCAATGCCTTGCAGCCATAAATCCTTCACAAGTAAGCTGTCGGACACTTGAAGAGAATGAGATTGGGTCTAGTGGCAAACAATGGGACACACACCTGCGATATACGACATGTAGAGTGGTGAGTGAACACTTACTGCATGCTGAGTAGGGTATTAAGAAATATGGGTTGCTCACAGACCACCGACGGCAGCAAAGTTTGCGAAGCGCCCATGTTCAAGCGCATAAAACAACAGCCGACTCGATCGCCTGTGGAGGAGCTCACCATGCCACGGGTGTTTTGTGACCCAGAAACTGCTCCAATCATGCTTGTTTATCGAGCAAGAAAAATTCCTTGATGGCGTTGTTGGTGCTTATTGCTTTCGGATACGAATACCATTGATTGCCTCACAGTACCCTGCAAAATGCCCCGATAGCATTCAATACAGTACCACAACCACAAGCGACATTGTCAATCAAGTACCTTTGATTGCTGAGATAGTGATGTAGGCACCTCGGTATATTCATGACATTATAGTCCGGAAATTTCTACTGACTGACATAGCTAGGGCACGTTCCCGAGATACAACAACGAGAACATTCAAGGTAAAGATTCTCATAGAAATTCATATCACACCAAGAAAGTATGCAATCTGAGGAGTACGGCTGTCCAGAGATGTCATCGCACATGACGCAAAATATATAAGAAGAGTTTGTTGGACATGGTGAGCGAAATGTTGTTTGCCTATTCTTCTCCGCGTTGATTCTAACCTCATGCCCCCCGCTAGTAACTGCACTGGCACAAACAAGCGTGCACGGAACAGGTACAAGAAACACACCTTAATACTGTACTGCCCGTTTGACTGACGAACTACGTTCCAACAGATCTCTCGAGAGCATCACTGACAATGATCGCCAGAAGAAGCGCCCTATGATGGATGCTGCGTCAAGGAGCCTGCAGCACGAACAAGAAAGGTATGTCTCTATCGCACAACTGCTGGCCAAACGGAAACTGGAGTCTGGCCCATTCAACAGCGACAATGAATCGTCCACTTCGACGATTGACCCTAGTTCACCCATCATATCACCCTTCAGTTCGCAGCACTCGTCGCCCGGCTTCGCAATCGCGACTACACAACAGCCAAGCAATGATCCAGTTGAGTGAGTACTAATTTGTATTGAACACTACGTATGAACGTCCACGACTGATTCTTGTCTTTCTTACAGTATGCCAGTCGCTTCGGAACCAAGGCCTGGGACCGCCACTCAAGCAGATGTCACCCCAGTTGTGCCAACGGCAACCAATCACCAGACGTAAGTGCCACCTACGCTATTTAGCAATGACGTATTGCTGAACATGGGGTAACCAGCAATGAATCCATGCCCGCTTCAGAACACAACGTCGCTGCAGGTCCAAACCAAGGTACCACCACCATTATCATTGACACCCCTTGTAATGATGTCATACAGAGAAATTACAGACAATACAAATGAAATTGTAGAGGCGCCAGATAACATTGCAATGTAACCAATGATAGTACCGAATGCCGACAATGACACAGAACTCACACTGCCTTTGTACGTTGACAACAAGCTAAGAGAGTAAGTGAGATGCTCTTGTGGTTGTCACATGGATTGACCACAGCGACCATACTCTTGAACAGATGGATTTGCGCCCTCATTGACTACGTTGATCTACCCAGCAATTGCTACCCTATCACCCACGTACCCATCACTGCAATGTGGGGAAGTAGCAAGAATAATGATTCGAACTTTGTAGGGATAGACCTTGAGAAAATACTCTGTGTTGATGGAAAACTCACAAAGTTACGGTTCATCGCTCTAGCTCACTCTTCATGGTTCGTATCGCTAGAGGGGAAACCACACAAGTGCGTGAACATAGGGATGAAAATGCTTTGGCCTGTGGATCTCAACGCCGCATGCAACTGGCTGTTCCAGAAAGTTAGCCCCGTCGCAAGTGAGTAGCCTTTCTCGCAACTGCAATCACTTAACAATCTACTGACTAGCAATACAGTGCCGACAAAACCATCGACAATTATTTACGCTGGACGACTGATGACTCGCCGCAAGAAAGGCGACACCACACCACAGATAATACCTCCTGAATTCCAATACGTTTCGAGACTAACGCTGACACACAGATCCACCCGGAAGGCATTGATGGATCAGCTATCTGCTTCAGCGGTTAGTCAAGGCGACATTGTGATGATAGAGGCATATCTCACTTGGTACAAAGTCGACAAGCAGCACGGTTGGCACAGATGGAACACCGCATATGAACTGCTGAGTGTGTCCATCTTGAAGCACAGATCGGAGGAGAATGAAAGTGACCGAGACGATGCAAACGAAGGTGATTTCACCTTCTGAGGCATACTTACATAGATTGCCTCCCTTGATTTGATACTTAATATATCTCATCAAAACACAACTGTAAAATGAGATGGCCACTGTATGAATGTGGCCATTCGCTGTGTGATACGTCCCACACCAGCTAAACCAAGCACAGAGGGGAATCGGAACTTGGGCGCCCTTGGGCGCCAACTTAGCCAAGTGATGGATTCGAACTCAGATTTATGTTACTGTTCCAAAACTCGAAGAGTTTGTGGTCTTTTCGCGAACACTAAGGTCCACAAGACTCACTACTAGCCGTAGTGGGAATAAGATTCACGTCCACTTCCCACAATCGCCATCTAGCAACATCTATGTCTCTCTTTCTATACCATGATTTGCTTCTCGCCACTTGGACAATTCTCCCGATGCAAAAGATCGCATATGTCCAATGTATGTTTTGCCTGTGTTCCATACAGCCTCTGGTGGGTATGACCCGGAAAACCTTTCATTGATTTTTTATTTTTGAAGGTGAGACAATCATGGTGTAGGATCCACAGAGTGTGCCAGTGGGACCTAAAGCCTGAATCCAGGCTGCATTGCCAGTGTTAGTGGGATTTCACGAGCTAGGTGGGAAAGGATGAATACAATCTGTAAGCAATGAGTATGAGTCCCATCGGGTTGCTAACCTTATCTTTTCCCTCACCAAAATGGCGTCTACCTGGGGCTATATGCGCCTCTCTACTCCTATCCTGTTGATGACAATGATGCTAAGCATCGACATCGACATCGAACAGCACGTTTACCCTAAGACAAAGCCCATTTCAAAACACGTTCGACACTTGACTCCACTTATTGTGAACTTGTCCGAGAGTGCTGAATGTTTCAGCGATGAGATTACGCAGGACTTGAGATTATTGAACCAAATGGGGGTGAAGCTCGACATTGATTCGATTGTGAAGTGCTTATATGCACCTAGTATGTTAGTGTTGATGAGCGACGTAGAATCCGAGGCGTGTTGAGTATTGCTCCGACACGTGAACGCTATGTTGTATTTCGATAACGACAGCTGAGGATGCTCACCGAGTAGAAGTGCGGCGCAGAAACGGACCAGGTCGAAGGTTCTGGGGGAACTAAAAATTGTATATAATGCCAATCAAGAGACACCTCGAACCGGACACTTAGGAAATGTACATTATATGTGTTGGTAAAGAGAATTGTCAAAGGAAGACTACGCAAAACGACGAGTACATGCATACATGAGAAGAACACATCTGTGATGTGATCTCCATCTTGGTTTGACCGTCAATCACAACACAGGAAGCTAAGACACTTTACGAACCCTCTTTCATTGGGTTTTATGGAAATAAGGTCGTGACTCAGAGGCCAGTGCTCGGCTGTGCGGTAGTCAAGGGCAGACCTTCAGGTGTCAATGTTTCCCAAAATATACGCTGGAGTTTCACGCTCAACACGCTTAATCTGATACCGTGCTGAACCTGTGCAATAATGTGGCTTGTGTCCATAGAAATGTCGCAGTGAATCCCCCCATCGTGAGCTTCGTTGAATTGCCTGAATGAGTTTACTAGTTCCTGTGGTATACGAGGACATGTATGCTTGCGAAGTAGCAATTCGAAGACCACCCACAGGCTTTCCCAAGCTTCCAGAATCCTGGCGTCATGTTGTCTCAAGGCCACATTTGAGAAGAACTTGTCGACTAAAAGCCAGGCCTTGTCCTCGTAATTCTGTCAGTAACAGGTCATGGATGCCAACGCACAAATCATAAGTGCAACGGAGCAAGTATTTGTAGCGTGAACCTTCTTAGTGGCCTCGTCTAAATCAAGCTCTTGCGAAGCGTGTTTCAGAAGTCGAACCATAGCTGAAGTGAGTTAGCCCAACTAGTGATGATAATCAAGATAAGCATTGGTCCTAACCTTTATGGTCGAGTGCGAGATTGCCGTTAGCAAACGGTTCGCGTAATTTTGGCATTAATTGTGATAATAGCTGCATAATCCTCGTCGAATTTTCATACTCCAGCCTTGGATACAGATTGGCCAAAGCTAAGAAGGCATTGTCGGCATCGTGTGCAGACAGAATATACTCAGAGATGTCGAGCTTCTCTAAGGGCCGTAGATAGCCATCGTGCGAAGCTAGTCGATTGTTGGCCAACCGACCATAGAAGGCGAACAATATCGACGGAAAACCTCGTCGGGAGTGGTAATCAGCCACGGGAGTTTCTCTTTGAATCGCCTGAGTTGTCGCCCAGGCAGTATCCAAGGAACATGATGGGCCGGATACGCATGGGATGATAACCTCAACAAGAAATGATTCGTCAGAGAGTGTTGCATCTGCTCCTGTCAGCACGTCCAAAACAACAGAGGAGCGCAGCTCCTTGTTCACGGATGCTGTTTCATTTAAGATGGCTAATTCGAGCGCTTGCCAGCTAGTATAGGTTGCCGAAGATGAAGTGAGATCAGCTGTACCACATGTATTCGCACTGGAGAATGGTAACAGTAGCTTTTGTGATATGTTGCCGCCTGTTCTGACGATTTTGTGATATCTTGATTTAAGGTTGTGAATAAAGGAGGAGTTTCGCAGTGGGGCGGAGAGTCGAAAGCAGGTCAGCAAGAAGATGGACTGTATTTTGATCCACAACTGTAAGCATGCGGTGCGAGCTCGAGTAATCAACAACCATACAATTTGGACTGCCGCTTGTGTTGTGGCCTGCACCACAACTTGTACCAGTGACAGTCTTCGTATGCGATATATAAGCCAAAGAGTCAACAGTGCCTGGGGAGACTTGTACGGGCAATCGTGACGAGTTGTAGGCGCAATAGTGGTGAAAATGAAGAATACGAAGAGCGCTAGAACAAGGCCGGTTGTGATCGCTGCCACAATGTTGTTGAGACTCCACAAGAGAATGAGAAGACCGATGAAGAACAAGATGAGGGATGAGAGTAGGAGTATAGGCAGCAAACTGAGAATCTCCGGGACATGCCAATGGATCAAACCGAAGTTGAACTATAGGCAATGAATCTGCGCGGCCCGTTGACTATCGGAAGCGGTTGGGCTGATGAAATGGTTCAGCCACTGCCTAACGATGATGGCAATGGATGCCGCGGACAAGCTGGATACCAGCGCAGAGAACCAAAACGCGTTGATCCAGATCTTTGATGAAGAGGGCGAATCCGTAGTTTGTAGAGAAATCCCCGTGTTCTGAAAGGGACATCCGTTCAATTGTGCGGATATCTGGAGAAGGATTTGGTTCGTGAGGTCCACCCCTGGATCTGGCTGTAGAGCCGTGTATAACTCGACATTGAATGCAGTAAGCACGGCAGAAAATAAGCCGGCCTGCCTGTTGGTTAGCGACCAGCTGCAGTAGATTCAGAAAAGAAACTCACGAAAACAAGGAGTGCATCGATCTCTTCTTTCCAAGCCTTTACAATCACGTCGTCGTGTACTTTCAATCGCTCTGCGCACTTTGTCCATCCTTCCTTCTCAGGATCACGACCATTCTGCTCGTTGGCGTCGTAATAATTACAGTAAGCATATTCGCAAGTACAGACATGGGGAAGTTGGAAGTCATGTTCAGCATCGGTTGCTTGTTGAGTCAACTACAGATGAGCTCTAATCAGAACTTTCAAAGTGTACAGCCGTGGTTTCGTCACACTCACGTCGTTCACGGAGGCCGCTCCGCTTGCTGGTTTCGCTGTAACCGAGTTCAGAGCTGATCCGGGGATAGAGGCATGGTCAGCATTGTTTATTTGTTGAGTCAACTGCAGGCGATCTCTAATCAGAGCTTCCAAAGTGTAGAGCCATGGTTTCCTCACACTCACGTCGTTCACGGAGACCGTTCCGCTTGCTGGTCTCTTTGTGATCGAATTCAGAGCTGATCCGGGGGTAGAATTTGTTGGGATAGTCTGCAATGGCTCAGAGGGGGGAAGCCCTGCTAGTGATATCTGCAGGTTTGAGGCCCATCCAGAATAATCGAGATTCATGATGGGAGTACTGCGTGTGGATTCCATGGTTACACTTTGTATATACCGGCTAGCACACTATCAAGACAAAGTCAGACGTACTGGCAAGGGTATGAATCTCCGGAGATGGCAGCGTAGATGGTTACAGAGCGCAGAGGGTCTGTGTACATGTGGGGCTCTGCAATTATTAGCTTTGCTCAATACCATGCGGTCTGTCACCGGTGTTTGACTCTTGTCAACAGATGAAGGGAAGTGTCACTGCCGGCCAGCCGTCGCAGCCACGTGAACCACATGCAAGCCAAGGCATCGGTTTCTGCTGCAACGGCTGCTCTTACAGATAGTCCCATTATCGATAGGCGAGCCGCCGGCCCACCGAGTACGCTCGAAAACTCACGAAGGCGAATCACCGATACACTAAACATGGAGGAAGTTCGAGTCGAAATTGTTTTGTTTCGGCGTCAAGGATGTGTAATGCTCGACCGGTCTGCTGCAGGTCTTGAGGCTCGTGAGATGGCCCAAGTACATCTGGTAAAACTCTCAAAGCCATGAGTTCCATCAGATAGCGAGCTTCCAGCAGACTTTTCCTCGTCAATATGACTGCTGTCATTCTGCCGGAGATTCCAATAGCCCGAACTTTGTGCCTTGGCCTCATGTTACACACCGAGGTTAGATGGCCTGTGCGGTGCTAAGTCGGAGTAATTCCGCAAAAACGCGCACAACACGATGCATAACTGCCTAATGTGTTGCACGATGCCGGCTATGATGCAGTGTGCACGCAATTACTCATCCCAAACGTCACGTCGGACACTCACTTTCCTGTAGTATGCGGTATGTATGCGGTGCGGCTCGAATACTCAGCGAACCCGGTGTCAACGTCGTCTAGCAACTCTCCAGATTTCCGCAGTGAATCGTTGAGTGCGCCTCCCGCGCCAAAAACGGATGTCCCTCCTGGCGCTCCCAGCTAGGCCCTCCGGAGCGCTTTCGGCCGGAAGCCCAGAATAATTTGAATTTCTCAGCGGCCACATAGTCGCTAAATATCGCGCGTCAGCCCAATACGGAGAGCCGCGCAAAAATGGGACACCCACATCCCGAAGGTGAGGTTGCTCTGGTCTGTCGCCCACGTCGGGAATCACGTGGTGTTCTGCGCCTTTGCAAAGTTGATCATCGCCGTCTCAGAGCCGTCGAACCACATCTTCCCACCGACATTGTCTGGGAACCAGCTGCTCGTCCCGCCGACCGCCAGGTCCAAATTGAGATAGAACGACTGATCAAACGGCGCCCATGGGCCGACGCCGGCTGCCTCCCAAGAATTGTTGACGGCGACCTCGACCGCAGTGCCATTCGGCGCCTCGGAGGGGTAGTGGCCGCGATCAAAGAAGTTCTTGCCGCCGTGACCGGTGATTTGGACGTTAATCATCGCCTTTCGCAATCTGTTAGAACGCCAGCTTCACATCCCGAAAGCGCGCGGTCACGTACCTGCAGGCGCGATTCAACATAGAGACGCATCCACTTTGGAGTCCACTCCATTGCATAGACCAAATTGCGGGCCAGAGCTAATCACCACGAGGTAGCTTTGTGTGGACCTCAACTTTACCGTACGTGATGCTGAAATCCAATGTCGTGTGAAGACGGGCTGATTGCACTGGGGGGGTCGTGACAGAGTCTGATGAGTTGCTGCTCGGGGTTACCGAGCATGCGGTCTGTTCGATGCGTTAGTGGTCGGCTCTGCATTGAGTAACGAATTGCGCACCTTGTTGCTCGATCTCCACACGTCACCAAGATTGTAGAAGGACAGGACTATCGCCAATCTCGTCGGCAGTGAGATTTGGAGCGATCCACAGCTCGCTATCCTGCAGGAACAAGTTCTTGTCCGTGTTCGTCGTCATCTGGAACTCGCTGTTGCTATCGCAGTAGCTTGTCGGCACCTAATTGTTTCGAAATGACAAATTTCTACACACCTAAATACATCCATCTCCACGTCCAACGTCCACATGCTGGTGTCCAAACTGCTTCCGCTGAAACCGTCTTCCATGACCAAGCAGATCTGGTTATTCTCGAGGATGTTGATGTCCCTCAAGCCAAAGTAGCAAAGGCACCACCTCCCGCGCCCACAAACATCAGACGCAGCATGTACCACCAGCTCGCTCGCTCGTGCCAGTCCTTCTTCTCGAGCCACAGTTTGTCCTCCGCGACGCAGGGCTCAAGAATGTCGCGCGCATCGCCAGCTGCGGCACGCTCGACGTCCGCGGGGGCGGCAACATCGGGTCATAGTACGCCGTCGCACCTGCACCATTAGCGGGACCGTTTAGACGTTCAGACTGCAGTACTTCCAGCCGCAGCAGACCCAAGTCGACGAGAGGGGGTGACCGTCAGAAGCTCAAGCGCCGGAGCGCACTCCGTCTCGTGACCTCGTCGCGACTGTTCGAACTTCGAGTCATTCGCACTCAACGCCAGAACGCGACCTGCTGGAGGAACAAAATTCATTTCTACTCCCCACAGTGACCATCTACCGACATGGATGCGTCTTTTCTCATGCCGTATTTTGCTCACTTGGGAAGCGTCGGCTTACGCCAACAGCAACCTTGCTTGTCTACCCAGTAGATGAGTAGGGACGTTTAGACAACTGTGTAATAGATTTCAGTATCAATCTCAACCCCGCATGTTCAAATACAATCGGAGGTTTATCCTGAACAGCGGCACTCGCAGACATTCTGAACTCAGCCCGTAATGCCGATGATCTATTTAGAACTTAGATAAATGATCGCGGTCAAGGGACCGGGACACGTACTGTGTGGGGAGTACAAATAGCAACAATTGTACTCCAAGTTCCCAATGGACAAGATTGACTTTTTGACGGACTTCGGACGTGAAGGTAGTAGCACCATGTAATGCTACGACTTGTTACTTCTACGATCTGGACTGAGTGCTCTATTTCAAAGCGCCCGGGCTGTTGCTTGGTCGTGTTTGTTAGAAATGGCTCGGCGCTTGTGAATTATGGGGGTGCACAGCAACCTTGACAAGCAAGGTAATTTCCACTTGAACAATTCTCTCAGTGCTGAAGATCGCACTCCGTTCATCGCATTGCCAGCAAGCGTTACAGCCTCTCCCGGGTATAGCCCGGAAGATTTTTTGTTGCTTCCTGATACCTGGAGGTAAGACCAACATCGCGCGGGATCCAGGTGCGGAGTCAATGGAGCCTATAGCCTGAAATCAGGCTGCACTGTTCATTTCCAAGATGATTTCACGAGGCAAGCTGGAGAGGATGTGTATGGTCTGCGAGCAACGAGTACGAGTCCCATCTCCCCGTTCACCCCGCTATTTTTCTCGACAACTTGGTGCACACCCTGGACTACCTTTCCCCCTCTACTCCTTACCTCTTCATGACAATAATGCTGGGCCTTCGCATTGAAGAGCACATCCTTACTGAGGCGAAGGCCACTTCGACACATGTCCTATGCTGATTCCGCCTACCTTGAACTTGACCAAGGGTGCCAAAGCGCTATTGATAGCACTGAGGCTAATATCATCCCCTGCGGGCAGCAAGGCTAATCCAGAGCCGTCCTCCGGCTTTCTCATTCATGGAAATGGCTATGTCTTAGGTGCCTAACTATGCAACTGTCCTAGATGCAGGCCCTTTAGACTCTGTGGCACAAATGTATCACTGTGTCAAACTCCGAGCGCTTTATACAGTGGATACAGATGCGCGGAAGCTAGCCTACGACGTACACCCGACTTCAAACGTCTTCGCTTGCGACATCAGCCAAAGGTTCATTGACTTGTGACACAGACTCTTCGGGGATGCCTCCACTTACTCCATCCATACGATTCTTAACCTCAGACATTCTCGAAGTTCCTGTCCAACTCAGCCAGAATCGGTCATGGATCCCCAAGGTCCCAGGAGCGAGACTCGAATTGCCTGCTGGCTCACTGAATTACATCTACGCTGGCGCACTTTTCGATCTCTTCGATGAGACTACGCAAAACGACATTGCGCTTAAAAATGCTCTCTTTCTTCCAGCGAGAGAAGGGGACGAATATCTCTGGCTATCAAGAGCGCGGTCGATAAATTGAACGTTCCATCAGCAGGTGAGATAGTCCACCGAGGCTGCTCAGCTGGTAACCTCAAGCTCTTTGAGTTCAAGGGCGCAGTTCATACATCCACCGGTGTCGTGGGTGCGCTTGCGGCGAGGTGTGTTTACTGAGTTAGAGGGCGAAGATTTGCTATTACAAGAGTGTCTATCATCGCAACAATCACCGAGTGTGCTGCTATGAGTGTATCTCAGCTTTTGTGTCAGGGGCATGTGCTACAACTGCAATGGTCTCTACCGATACTATGAGAAAAGAGTATCTAACTCGCGTGGAACACCTCTTTTCCGTGCCGTCTGCCGTCCCAACAACGGGAGAGATCAGCATAATGCAGCATATTGTAAGACAATTGTACAACCTCTCTAGTTCAAAGACATGTTCATACGTGGCACGGGGGCGCCTCCCCAAGTGAATGATTCTCAAGTCGTTCCTTATCAATAGGGGCGGTCAAGATAGACCGCTGACCGCTGCTCGCTGCTGAGACACCTACGGCACGTGAGGTTCTCGCACTTCAGCACGTGAAGGCGGCACAGCTGATGCCACGGCACGGCGGGAAGTACCGCTATGTGATGTCAAGGCAAAAAAAACATTGCAGTCACTGGTATTTCATCGTTATTCATCTGCCCCTGCAGATTGGTGTTCTCAAATGAATCTACACTTTACGCTGATGTAACCAAATTCCTGTGCAAAATTTGTGTGAACAGCTGTGTATAGGTCGCCGTTTATATCACAGGAAAAACGTCGAAAAGAGAGTATCGACAATTATCACAGCCACTTGTGACAGTCATATATCGGCATCGCAAAGTGAACGCAAACACGATTCGACGCGACAGCGGTGTTGCGATGTAGTGTGACGGTGTGATATTTGTTCGTGTCAGGAACAATTCCCGCGAACCCCGACTACCTCACATCGCATTCGTGCCTGTTAGGAGCTATCGGGCGCGCCGACGTGCCGTTCACCACGTGCTGGGGCGCGGGAACCTCACGTGCATGAGGCGCCTCAGCAGCGAGCAGCGGTCAGCAGTCTATCTTGACCGCCCCTAATATCCTAACCCGTTCTCTCGGACTGTACCTCGGCGAGAGACAGCCATGTAAATTAAGCAGTAGTTTCATGCTCGGGCCTGTTCGCAATGTTCTAATTCAGTCGAGAGGCTAATCCTGCTGGCTGTGATTGATGGAACTGTGGGCCAGCTCGGGCAAGTCGTAAACACTCTGCGCTAGCATCTGGTCATTGAGACCGTAATAGCTCGGCACAGTTGCTGTATCAATAGGAGAGATGGATATCCCCAAAACGTGTCTTAACCCTTGTTCGCTATCAGAAGGCTGCGCAGGGTGCCTCACTGAGAACTCACGTTCTTGCTCGGCTGTATGCCTGAACTCACGCATCATTCCTAACGAGTCGCATCAATGTTTATATGAATGAGATATTGAACATCGGTATACGTAATGGATATGTGGTGATTATGAGGGAAATGGACTTCAGACTCTACAGATATAGGTTATATGGATCTATGATAATCAGGTATAGCACCCAAGAATCTTCGAAAAGGATGGTCAATAGCATGCGGGAGTGAGTCTCCAAGGAGGTCAATGAACCGAGGTCTCACGAAGTCAGTGGTTTCGGTCAGGATCTGGAAAGCGGATAGTATGTCCTTGAACCTTTGTTCGATCACATTAATATCGTGATTCTGCCTAAACCTCTGGCATTGGTTGACAAGGACGTCTAAGTCTTCAAAAAAAGCTTTCGCTGCCGCTTCAAAGTGCTCATCCCACCTATCCCTCTCCCTGACTACCCGCCTATGCGATTCCCACGCTGACGCCAAGATAATCAACACAACAGTTCTGGCATGTATGGAATTTATGAAATGCTGAGCCCGGTCGTGCGCGAGTAGACTTGGCCAGGAGGTACGAGACAAGAGGTTGCAAAGGCTCATATCTAGATCAGTCTACTCAGCAAGTGTTTGAAAATGACTACAGACACCGATCCATACCGTCAAATGCAGGACATTCGCCAACAAAAGGTCCGTCTAGTTTGGGCACTAGCCTGGATAGGAACGATACAAGTGTTCCACGATCAGCCTCCGGGCAACTCGGATACAGATTGGCCATCAGCATAAAGATACCACGGGCATCCGCATGCAACCACACGTGTCGAGAAATGTCAAGTTTTGCCAAAATCCGAAGATCACTCGACTGCTCCTCGTACCTTTCCCTTGAGGTCGCAACCCGACAAAAGAAAGACCGTAGCAGTATTGGAATGCATCGCCCAGGATAGTAATCTGCAGATTGGGCAGTTTCTATCAGCACTTTAATGACCGCCCGCACATCATCTTGAGAGTATAATGATGGGTCTGATGCGCATGGATGAATGACGTTGATGAGAAGTGAGTCGTCAGATAGAGTTGCATCTGCGCAACACAACACATTCCCGATAACTGAACAACGTAGCTGCTTGTTCACAGATGCCGTCTCATGCAGGACGGCTAGCTCGAGCGCTCGCCAGCTGTCATAGGCTTCCATGCGTATATGGTCTTTGGCGGACTGCCTTGCTTCTGCGGTATCGAGGAAACGCCGGATGCGGTTCCTGGGTCGCTGTGGACGCGCAGATGATCGATATATGATGTTCAGGTAAGTGTGCCTTGTCCGTTCCCACATCGGTGATAATAAGTGTCCGAACCGGATCGCCAGTCCCCAGATGCCAGATACAAGCCATAGAGTCAGCAATGCCTGGGGGGACTTGTACGCGCAATCATGTCGGAGAGCGGGAGCGACGGTGGTGAAGATGAAGAAGATGAAGAGCGCCGAAACAATCATGGATGTGATGGCTGCCACCACGTTGTTGAGGCTCCACAGCAGAATGAGGAGTCCTATGAAGAACAAGACAAGGGACAGGAGTAGAAGGATGGGCAGCGTGCTGAGAATCTCCTCGACACGCCAACGAGTTAACCCGAATTTGTATCGTAGGCAATGTATCTGAGCGGCCCGACGATTATCAGAATCAGTACGGCTAACGAAGTGGTTTAGCCACTGTCTAACAATGATGGCGATGGATGCTGCGGACAAGCTGAGCGCCAGAGCAGAGAACCACAACGCATTGATATACACTGATGAAGAAGAGGGGGGATCAGCAGTTTGCAGAGAGATGGGGGTCGACGGCTGAGAGGACCCGTTCAACTGTGCGGAAATTTGGAGGAGGATCTGATTCGTAAGATCGACACCCGGGTCTGGTCGTAGAGCTGTGTATAATTCGACATTGAACGCGGTGAGTGCGGCAGAGAACAGGCCTGCCTGCCTATTAGTCAGCAACCAGTCGAATGAAGGTCGAGAAACAAATTCACAAAGACAAGAAGCGCATCGATCTCTTCCTTCCACGCCTGCGCGATGGCCTTATCATGTTCCATTAATTTCTTAGCACACTCCGTCCAGGCTTTCTCTTCATCATCGCGGCGTCCATGTTCGTAGGTCTCCGTCACGTTCTGGTATGGCTCTGCATCCAAATCAGCTTCAGTGCTATGGGCAGTTTCATAGGTAAGTCTGTCCGTTCACGATTGAGTTATCATGCACATCGAAAACGGCACAGAGGATGCGACTGACTGTGAATCCGAGGAGCCTCCGGGAGGATGTGTACTCAGAGACTCCGTTGACATGTTTTCTGGAATCTGGATGCAATATCCATATATCATTTGGCGAACTTTAGGAGTAATGCGAAACTTACTGGTAACGGTGGTAACGGGGAGCGCAGGTGTAGAGATTCAGAGTTGAAAAAGTCCAGGGTGTCGGAACAAGCCGTCGGGCACGAGGTGTTCCGAATGGAACCGGATAGAAGATCCCATTGGTCGCAGCAGGCATTGTCTGTCAATTCATAGCATTCCATTCGACTGCAAGCTGTCAATCTCGAAGCTTGGTTCGAGGCGAGCCCTCCATGACAGATTGTTCCCGCGTATAACATGATCTTCGCATCTAGAGACAATCATCGCAATGTTCGTCGTGATCATTGTGTCGGGGAGTACGCAGCCTTAGCACATGGCACTGTTGGGTACGATTATTCCGGCTTGAGGAGACACGAGCAGCTGCGCGCCTTGCGTGCGTCGCGTGCATGCCCTCCGTACTTTCCCGAAGACAGTCTCCCGGACTTTGGCCATGTATTCGTGCAGTACATCGCGGCGCGCACATAGCAAACCAACGCGGGCCGATCGCCCACATATCCCGTGCCATGCTTCCCATCGCTGAAGTCACGCCCCCCATCGTCCGATCCTGCACAACGTGCACAACACGAGATGCATAACCGCCCAACGTGGAGCGCGACGCCTGCTATGATGCAGTATGCGCGCAATCACCCATCCCAAACGTCGCTTCGCGAACATCCGCGTCGGACACTCACCTTTCCAGGTTCTCCTGCAGTACGCGATATCATATATGTATGTGGTGCGGCTCGAATATTCGGCGAACCTGGTGTCCACGTCGTCTAGCAACTCTCCAGCTCTCCGCAATGAATCGTTGCGTGCGCCTCCCGCGCCCAAAACGGTGACCCTCCTAGCGCTCACAATTACTAAGTAGCTCCACCCCGGCACGCTCTCGGCCAGAAGCCCAAATTCAGTCGACTTCTCAGCGGCAAGTCCAGGAGCCCAAAAATAAATCCATTTCTTAGCACAGAGATACCTGCACACGCGTCAGCTCGGGGCCGAAAAGGCCGGTGCCCGGGGGTCATCGAGTGGAGCCATGTCAAAAACTTTGGCATGAGCCTATTCGAATTCCGTTGCGAAGAGACACGAAGGAAACAATACAACAACGCGTCTGCATGTGTGCCTGTGGTAACATACGTAAGGTGGGCACAAGCGTCTTGCGGGGCCCGGGAGTACATCAGGTGCGAAAACAGGTATATCGAACGCTGGGCGTGAATAATCGTACCGTGAGTCGTGACTGCGCATGGGATCAAGGGGTGTTGGATATCGTGTATGTACCGCAACCCGCAGGCCAGGGGCGAATATTCGTAAGTACCAGACGCAGAAGGCAATCGGATCGTAGCTGCAGTTCGATAAGACAATTCGGATTGGATGTACGTGGTATGGACAGCAAGCGAAAAATGATAACTGTAATGCAAAGGTACTGTACGCAGAATAAGAATGATGAGAGGCAGCAAACAAAGGCCCGACTCGGTATCATCGTGCAAGCAGGGATGAGACGCGAGAAAGAATCCATGTGTGCATAAATGAAGGGACAGCCGCGTCGCCGCACCGCGGTGGCAGCGAGCGTCAAGAAACAAAAAAGAATGACACGGGAGCACGAGACAAGGATCGGGGCGGGGCGGGAGGAGTACAGACAACATAAGCAGAACAACACTCTCTAGCGGCGCGAACGCGTGTATGCTATCTGAAGAGTCCAAGGAGTCCGTGTACGGAGGCCGTACGGGAGTATGTACGAGCATGTCCGCGCGCTCTAGTATAAACAGGGAAGGCAGCGGCACGGGGTGAGGAGTTTGTAGAGCAGTATGGCTATAGAGTCGGGAAGGTACCGAGCACAATTTTCGTAGGGGTCGTAAGTCCGTTATATATACGTTGAGACCCCGAGGGGTATAAACAGCAGGCCTCGGCCAGTTGGTATGTCGCGCAGGATCCAGTCGGGCGCGCTCAGCAGAGCTTCCACATCTTCACGTAGTCGCTAAACACCGCGCGTCAGCCCAATACGCAGAGCCACACAAAGAAGGGATACTCACATCCGGAAGGCAAGGTCGCTCTGGTCCGTCGCCCACGTTGGGAACCACGTGGTGTTCTGCGCCTTTGCAAAGTCGATCATCGCCGTCTCAGAGCCGTCGAACCACATCTTCCCGCCGACGTTGTCTGGGAACCAGCCGCTCGTCCCGCCGACAGCAAGGTCCAAGATGAGATAGAACGACTGATCGAACGGCGCCGCGGTGCTGCCACCGGCCGCCTCCCAGATGTTATTGACGGCGACCTCGACCGCCGTGCCATTCGGCGCCTCGGCGGGGTAATTGCCGCGGTCAAAGAAACTCTTGCCGCCATGGCCGGTGATCTGGATGTTCATCATCGCCTTTCGCTATCCGTTAACACCCCGGCTTCGCATTCCGAAAGCACACGATAACGTACCTGCAGGCGCGAGTCGACATAGAAGCGCATCCAGTTCGGGGTCCACTCCATCGCATAGACGTGGAAGTCCGCGTCGTAGCCCTTCTGCTTCTGTGACCACCAGCCGAATATCTGCGTTTCCAGCGTCGCAAGAACGCCGTAGTTGAGACTAGAGCGGACAAAGTTCACGCCCTGAGCCGGATACGAAGGTGCATTTCCGCGGGCTTCCATGATCTGCGCGTGGTGTCCGATCAGTAACAGTCAGACATCGACATCGGAAGTCAAATTGGCAGCGAAACAAGATAAGAAATGGAACGTGGGCGGAAGAGCCAAGACAGCCGAATAAGGAATACTCACGTCAATTTCACCACTTAGGGGCCACTGGCCGTACTTGTTGTCGGTCGGCAGCATCCATATCGCGGGCCAGAGCCAATCACCACGAGGCAGCTTCGCACGGACCTCAACTTTACCGTACGCGATGCTGAAATTCGACGTCGTGTGGAGACGGGCAGATTGCACTGGGGGAATCGCGACAGGGTTTGATGAGTTGCTGCTCGAAGTTACCGAGCACGCGGTCTATACGATTTGTCAGTGACTGACTCCGCAGTAAAGAACGAATTGCGCACCTTGTTGCTCGTTGTGCACGCGTCGCCGAGGTCGTAGGTGTAGCCGTCAAAGACGGAGCTATTCCCGATCTCGTCTGCAGTGAGAGTCGGAACGATCCACAGCTCGCTATCCTGCAGGAACAAATTCTTGTCCTTGTTCGTCGTCATCTGGAACTCGCCGTTGCTGTCGCAGTAGTTCGTCAGCGCCTATTTCTTTCGCAATGAATAAGTTTGTACATACCCAAATCCACCCATCTCGACGTCCAACGTCCACATGCTGGTGTCCAGGCTGCTTCCGCTGAAATCATCTTCCATGACCAAGCAAATCTGGTCATCCTTAAGAATGTTGACGCCCCTGAAGCCAAAGTAACAAAGGATCGCGCCACCTCCCGCGCCCACAAACATGAGACACAGCGTGAACCACCAGCTCGCCCGCTCGCGCCAGTCCTTCTTCTCGAGCCACGGCTTGTCCTCCTTGGACAGCTTCTGCGGCAGCATCGTCGACGGGAGCGGCGGCTTCGTCTTCTTGACGTACGGGTAGCTCGCGTGGCTGCCACTGTACTGGTGCGTGAGGCTCGTTGACGAGCCCTGCGGCGGATACGGGTACGGGAAGCTAGGCGGAGACCAGAGCGACGACGTCGGGCGCGACGCGGGGCTCAGGAACGGCGCGCGCATCGCCAACTGCGGCGCGCTCGACGTCCGCGGCAGCGGCGACATCGGGTCGTAGTACGTCGTCGCCCCCGCGCCGTTCGCGCCATTTCCATTCAGCGCTGCAGTGCTTCCGGCAGCTGCAGCAGCGGCCGCGCTGTTGCGGTACAGCTGGCTCTGGCTCGCCATCGGGCTCGGCACGGGGCTGCCCTCGCCCATGAACGGCGCGTACGGGCGCGCGAGGTCCGCGAGGTCGGTGCTCTGGCGCGAGTACGGCGGGTACGCGGCGGCGGCCTGGGCCTGCGCGGGAGAGACCGCGCCGGGGGCGGGGGACGTGCGCTGGCGCATGCTGTCGAGCGACGTGCGGCGGCCCACGCCGGGGATGGGCGTGCCCGGGTCGGGGTTGCCGGGGTGCGACTGGAAGGGGAAGCTCGAGGGCGGCGGGCGTACGGCAGGGCCGGGCGCGGGGACGGGTGCGGGGAGCGCGCCGTAGAACGAGTTCGTCGGCGTGTCGAACGGGTTGCCCGCCTCGGGCGACGCGGGGGTCAGCGAGGAGCGGCGGCGGTGGTTCCGCGCGCGGGGGGCCGCCTGCCCGGTGGTGGTCGCCAGGGCTGCCGTCGCGAGAGCCTGCTGCTGCACCTGCTGCGCGGGCGTCTGCGCCTGCACGCGCGAGCCCGTGCCCACGCCTGCGAGGCCCGCGCCCGGTGCGGAGTCCGAGTCGCTTGTAGGTTCGTGCTCCTGCTCGAGGGACAAGTCCGTGCCGGAGGAGGCGCTCCAGGATCGGCGGTCGCGCTCGACGAAGAGCGGGCGTGGTGGGGAGAGGGGGTCGCCTCCAGTACTGCTGCTCACACTCTCCCGTCGAGCACCTGAGTCGTCGTGTGCCTGGTTGGACCCGCGTCGTGGGCGCCGTTGGACGGTCGGCTGAATGTCCTCGTCGGATGACGAGGGAGGGTTCACGCTTGCGGTTGCGTTGACTCCGGGCGCGGAGGGGAGCGAGCGGTATGCATCTGCGGACGAGTATGCTGAACGAGCGGGGGCGTCGCGTTTGCGGTAGGCGGACATGGCGGTCGTCGGCGATGAGCTCGTCGTCGTCGTCGTCGTCGACCTCACGGGAGGAGGTGGTGGGAGGAGGGAAGGCGAACACGCGCAAACTTGGAGCGATAAGGCGGTTGGAGTTTTCGTCCTGGGTCCATAAACATCTTAACATGAAATCTCTCCACAAAGACGTTATCGCGAGGTATTCGGGGGCTTGATACGATCAAATCTGAGATCTGAGATCTCGTATTGCGCTGCACACGGTTAGCGAAGCGGATCAGGTCTGTGGACGCCGTGTGGATAGCTCTGTAGGGCCATGCATACCCGGACCTATGTTGCTGACGAAAGTATGGTAGATGCCTGCTCGCGCGTGCTGCGTCTGCAACACTGCAGTAGTGTACAAACCGTGCACGGCTACACACTCACAAGCACGACATTTTCGGGCAGTATACATGTCACGCTGGGGAAGTACTTACGCAGCGTCGAGGACCCCGTCAGGGCATGTGTCGGGCCGCGAGCGTCTCGGCACAAACAGACCTGGCCCAACTCGCCAACCGCAGCTGTAGAAACCGTGCTTGCAGCTCGTTGCCGCTGTCCACGACTGTATTCAGCCTTCAGGCAACCGAGCACAGACCCTTCTGCGAACCCGAGCTCGAATCGCTATCGCGCGGACGACACGCAACGAGCCCTCTTCGGGGCGGACTCGGCAGCCCACGCACCTCGCTGGCGTGTGCCTTGTTCTGGTGTGCACCTCTTCCATCACAGGGCGTGGCGACATCTGCTTCCGGCCTGAGGAAGCCGTGTGCGGCGTTTCTCTGCGCGCTATCTCCTCCGCTGCGCCCTGTTCCGCGTGCGAATGCGCGAGAATGCGCGACGCGGCTGGAAAATCGTCTTTGTGTGCACCGTCGGACGTAAGGGGCGCGAGCCACGACGCGCTCTGACGCGCCCTCGTGCGCCGCCGGCGTCGGGCGACCCAGAGCCCTGGCACCCCTGACGTCACGGTGCCTGTCCGTGCTGCCTGGTGGGGCGCGCCGCCCGCGTGTTGCCGGGCTGCTCCATGGGCTGCTGATCCGGAAGAAAATCTCCGTAATAGTGTTCGGGGGACCTTCTCCTTGGAAGCTGTGCAACTCTTTCGTATTTTGGTGATTGTGTGAGTTGCTGCGAATGTCTTAGGTGTCGGCTGCTTGCTCAAAATACATCGCGGGTTTCGCATTGTGAATGTTGAGTTAATGCATCACTTGGTCAGCTTCAATCTGGGCCTTGAAAGGCAGTTCGCCCGCCAACGACATTTCAAGTGATGAATATGCTGTTTGATGGTCACTTGAAGAGGGTCGTAAGTATTGATGCACAGCTCCAGCGGGTTGCCTTGCCCAACAAAAAATCCGCAGAGGGCTTTGGGTTTTTCTTGTCGCCCATCATGCCCACGAACTATTTTCAGTGTCGGATTTACTCCCATGCATTGAGGAAAGCCCACAGCGGGCGACGGAGACCCCGACCTCTTTCCGGCGCTGGACTGGCAGCACACACGCAACTGACGGTTGTTCAGTTCGGGACGAGCCGAGGTGCCGTGCGCCGGGCCTGGAGCGCAAAAATGGGCATGGCGGGAAAACGAATCCTCGGCCTCGGCTGCGACTTTTTCCCGCCCTGTCCAGAGGCCCGGCAACCCAACACCACTGTCGCTTGCGCTCGATTGGGTATGACGTCTGTATGACGCTTCGGCTAGCTACGCATTGGGAACTCGCAAAGGGAACACAGAGATGTTCGCGCGAATAGAGGGGGGACGGGACGGAGGACACGGATGGGCGTGCGGCGAGGACGTGTAGGACGGCGACGGCGAACACGCTCCGTTAGTGCGGAGGGCGGGCCCAAATGTCCGGCGCACAGCCCTGCGGGCGCAGTGTCTGTTGCGCCCGCGCGCCTGCGCGGCGGGCCAGCTTGATGCCAAAAATCTCGGAATATTTTGAGGTGCACTTGCGGCCCCACGCAATCAAGTGGAGCGACAGCGTCGTTATGCAGAGGCCAGACTGCTCCCGTCGCGCGCACTGAAACGCACCGCGGGAGGGATTTTCCCTGCTAAATCCTCTCCTCGAAGTTTTCGTGCTGGGAGAGTTTTTCCTTTCTTTTTTTGGCCTTTTGTTGAGTGCGTCATCGGCGCTCGGGCGTGCGCGCTCGCTCTCCGAGTAACGACGTGTTGTGGTGCTTTGGGTTTGACTTCGACGGATTGACGGTTGTCAACTTGTCAGTTACAGTGGTTGTATGCGGTAATCTATGCGGCGGAAGGACGGGGTTTCGGTATCGCGCAGCGAGTTTGCCTCCTGTTGGCGGCCTGCGCGGATAAGGGACTCAATCAGACTCTCTTCGCCGCACCTGATTCGCTTCGGGAGGCAGAAACGGGCGACGTCCGGACGATATCACGATAAGACGGCGTGGGACAAGCGAAAGGTGTTCGGAGGGAAGGAGCACTTTCGAGGGCGTGCGCCATGCGTGCTGGGCGTGCCGTTACCGAGGTGGACCAGGCCTGTTTCTCGAGGGTGGCCTGTGCTGGCACTCCGTGATGATGATTAGAGTCGTGACACTATGTTAAACGTATCTTCGTTGGGTACAAGTTCCTACATCCGACTCTGAAGTCAGCATAGTCGTTAGTCCATTCATTCCAGAGCATCCATCAGGAGATCCAGTCAAAGTGTCATGTTCACCGGGTCACTGGTATGCATCCTAGCATATGTTTGCCATAGACAGGCTTTGAGGGCGGTCGTGAGGAGAAATTGAATGCTGTCACGCGATAACGTACCCTGGGACAAGGACCCCGTTAGGGCGTGTGTCGAGAGGAGAGACCAGAGAGACCTGATCCACCTCGCTAACGGCAGTGGGCGCCTCTTTGCCGGGCTGCACCACCGTCGCTTGGCCGCCCTCTTTCCTTCTTCCTCCCTCCACCTTTTCTTCCGTCTCCCCTCCATCCTCCCGAGTCCCGACGCTCCGCGCAACGAGAGCGGGGCCAGGCTAGACAGCGAGCTCAGGCAAGACAGCGAGGTACAAGAACGACGTGCGCGCTACCCGTCTTATCTCCCTCTCGTTCGTCTACTCGCCCGACCAAGGATGGACTACGACCGCTACGACGCGTTCCTCCACCACATCTTCAAGCAGACGCAGGGCGACGCGTGGTTCCGCCCACATGAGGACACGCCCGCCGCGGGTGTCGCTCTGCGAATCGACCAGCCCGGTACGTCTTTTCTGACGCCATCAGGCTCTGTTCGCTTGCTGACGTCCTCTGCTCTCAAATTCCCAATTCCTCCCACTCGAATTCCCAATCCCCCTACGCGCTTGCTGCATGCGACGCACTGCGGCACCGACGGGCTTGTGTGCGCTTGTGGTGCGCTGTCGGCGTGGTCCATCCTGACTATATGCGCGCGACTTGTGGCGGACGTGTTTGATGGATGAATTCTGAACGACGTGCATGCACGGGCTGCAGGTGCCGCGCCCGAGTTCCGCGTGTTTCCATATGAGAACCTCGCACTTGAGCCGTTCGAGGCCGCCGTGCGTGCGCTGAACCCCGTCGTTGCCGTCAAGGTGCGCAGTGCTGCTGTGCACGCCGCACTCGCCGAAGTGTCCGTATCCATCACTATATGCGCGATAAGGAGCATACTAACGACGTCTGGATGCACAGAGGCCCCGATGACAGGAGCATCTACGTGGATGCGAACACGCGCATCCAGATAGTCGAGACGATGATGGACCTCCCGACGGCAGACAAGGAGCAGAGCGCGGCGTTCATTGTGAGTATCCTTCGTCCGTCATGTTGATTTCCAAACTCGGCCCTTCCTCGCTTGCTATGCACGGAGCCCTTTTCTTCTATTCTTCATTACACGTACTACAAATTTCGCCGCGTATCGAGGTGTTGGCAATTTCAACCTCGGTCCTCCTACCTCCATTCTTGTCGCCCTGATTACATAATCTCCGCCTCCGCTTCCCTCCCGCCCTCTCCGAGCCTGCTCGGCCCCTGCACCGACGCCCCTCTGCACCTTGGGACAGCCTTCGGAGGGTGATGACGTGCTACACGTCGAGCGCGTCGATCCATGACAGACGCGATCGACGTGCGGCGCGATCGGTGACTAAGGGACGCGGTCACGGGCCCGATCAAGTAGCGGCCCCGAGCTTGCATCCGCCCGTCTGTCTCTGCGCGCTGTCCGTTCGGGCAATACTAGTACTACCACGAGCCAAGCTTGCGGTATTGTCCTACTTGCTCGAGCTTGTTCCCACGGCCAACTTAGCTTGTGCGGCAAGCAAGTTGGCAAGCGGGCTTGCAAGTCGATGCAGCATGCTTTGTCAGACGATCCCATTCCACTGCGCCGCCTGACGAGGACAGCGTTGGCTTGGTCGGCTCTACTTTCTGGGTTCTGCGGCAACACTGCTTCCTTAACTTCACTCCGCACTCGGTGACTGACGCCATGTCTGCAGCGCGACGAGCGTGTACTTGTCGTGTGGTCCGACTCGCTCGACAACATCATCCCAACAACTCACGACTTTGAGGAACGGCTCATCAAGCTCCTCTGGCGCTCGCGTCCAGGCGCGTTCGGGCCTGGTTCGCCCAGCCACCCGACCAGCCAGAGCAGCCATCCTGCGAGCGTAAATGGTGCGTCCCCGTCTGCGAGGAAAGCTGCCGAGATGCTGAAGGTGAACATGTAGGCTCCATTTCCGGGCACTCGCTGCAGCACATCAACTCGCGCCTGTCGCAGGGCGTCCGTCGCGGTAGCATGCTGCCGGCGACGCCAGGGATCCCGGGCACGCCGCGCGGGATGGGTCGCCTGAGCATGGAGCTCAGCGCAGAGGACCTCGAGAAGGCGCCGGGTATGGTGGACGAGAAGGACGCGGTGAAGACGAAGACGAAACGGACGTGGTGGGGCGGGAAGAAGACGACTGTCGTCGAGAACCACTATGGCGACGAGGAGGACGACGGCCCGGAGCCGCGCCCTGCGGTTTTGCTTGCCCCTATTTACAATGGCTTGGCGGCGGGTCTGAGTATCTGTGAGTGTTTGACTTGTGGGCTGATGTGGGGGAGAGGGAGCTGATCGCGATGATTCGGCAGTCTTTATCGCGAACGGTGTCGACATCCTGCTCAAGGAGTGGGAGCTTGACGGAAGCTTCACCCGCTTTGCGCTCGTCGTCTGTTTGCCGCTGTTCTTCTGTGTATCATTGGTGAGCACCCGCCGCTCACGATTCACCAAGAGGATGCCTGCTAACAACACACGGCAGTTCTTCTCGCTCCAGATCGTCCAGAACGTGTCCATGGTCCTCGGCCCCATCGCGCAGATCCACGAGAACTCGAAGTACTACTCTGCGGTCCCACCAAAACCGAACAAGATCGTCGACAACAACCTGCCGCACATCACGATCCAGATGCCGGTGTACAAGGAGGGTCTCGATACCGTGCTGGTCCCCTCGATCACCTCGCTCAAGAAGGCGATGCAGACGTACGCGCGGCAGGGCGGCACGTCATCGATCTTCATCAACGACGATGGTCTCCGGCTGCTCCCCGTCGAGGAGCGCGACGTGCGCATCGCGTACTACGCGGACCACGGCATTGGGTGGGTCGCGCGGCCGAAGCACGACCCCGCGGCAGACGGGTTCAAGCGCGCGGGCCGCTTCAAGAAGGCGTCGAACATGAACTACGGCCTCGCGCTGTCGCTCAAGGCGGAGAAGCACCTGCTCGAGCTGCAGGCGCAGCGCAAGGCGCGCAGCGAGGCGGGCGTGCGCGTGAGCTCGTCGGGTGACCACGGCGTGAACGAGGAGATGCGCTACGGCATGCAGTACCAGCAGCATGACGGCGAGGACCAGGGCAGCCTCAATGACGGCCGTGGCGAGCACCGCGACGGCGGCCCGTACGAGGAGTGGGAGGACCTTGAAGAGCGCGCGCTCCAGATGGCTATTGATGAGGTGTATGAGGCGAGCGGCAGGCGGTTCAGACCCTGGGCTGCGAACGGCCGTGCGTGCCGTCTTGGTGAGATTGTCCTTATTGTCGATTCCGATACCGTCGTACCCGAGGTATGTTTTCAGCATATGAGACGCTGGTGTGATGCTGACTGGTCTTCTCAGGATTGCTTGAGGGATGCTGCGCGCGAGATGGCCGAGTGTCCTACGGTTGCTATCATCCAGCACGAGTCCGATGTCATGCAGGTTGCCCACCACTACTTCGAGAACGGTATCGCCTACTTCACGCGTCGTATCAACAAGTGTATCTCCTTCAGTAAGTGTTTCTCATGGGCAATCGTACTTTCTCAGCGTCTAATGCGCGCTTACACTCAGCTTGTGCCAACGGCGAGGTCGCCCCCTTCGTCGGTCACAACGCATTCCTGCGCTGGAAAGCTATCCAGGATGCCGCATTTATCGACCCCGCGGACGGCCAGGAGAAGATCTGGTCCGAGACGAACGTGTCCGAAGACTTCGACATGGCGCTCCGTCTGCAGATGCGTGGCTACATCATCCGCTGGGCGACCTACTCCAAGGGTGGCTTCAAGGAGGGTGTGTCCCTCACCGTCGACGATGAGCTCAATCGCTGGCAGAAGTACGCGTTTGGCTGCAGCGAGCTCCTGTTCAACCCCTTCGTGCAGTGGTGGCGCAAGGGCCCGATTGCGCACCAGATCCACAGGTTCTTGTGGTCGAACGCGCCGATGCATTACAAGATTTCGATGATGTCGTACATGTTCTCATACTGTGAGCCGCTCTTGTTCATTTTCCGCATTTACGGTTGATTAATAATTTTCATCAGACGGTATTGCTGCCGCGATTACGATTTCCATTGTCAACTATGTCCTGTTGGGCTTCCAGTTCCCGGTCGACGGCTTCTACATGCACAGTTTCGAGATCTGGCTGGCAACGACTGTTGTCTTCATCGGTTCTGGCAACGTTGGCTTCACGCTGCTTGAGTATCGTATCGGCGACAAAGATCTGGTATGTACCACTAGACTGGAAATTTAGTGTCTGCTCATTTGTTCTTTAGCTCGCGTCGCTCTGGCAGCAAATCAAATGGGTTCCGTTCTTGTGAGTGTACACAGTTGCCTTGCTTTCGACCAAGTGATTAACCTGCCCCTCCACCCACCAGCTTCTTCTTCTTCGGTGGCCTGTCCATTCCACTGAGCCAGGCTATCCTCGCGCATATGTTCTCCTACAACATTACCTGGGGTGCCACAAATAAGGAAGTCGAGCGGTCTAATTTCTTCAAGGAGGTTCCGAAGATCTTCAAGAGGTAAAGACAAGCATTCATCATTCATTCATGTAACCTTGTCTCACTCCTCATGACAGGTTCTGGTTCTCCCTACTCGTGTCCATCATCATCGTCGCGGGCATGATTGTCATCAGCACGCCGCTGGTCCCTGTCGAATGGCGTATCGACGGTTCGGCGTGGGCCGTTATCTTCCCCCTAAGCGTCATCACCGGATGCCACATCCTCTTCCCGGTACGTTCGGACCTCGTAGCAGCCTCCACAGAATCTGACCGCCTTTTAGATCATCCTCAACCCATGGTTGATGATCTTCTCGTACTAAACGTGCTGCATTGCTGCAAACTTTCCCTATCTATGTCCATATACCATCGACGCTGATACCACACTGGACACGGACACTACTGACGGACTAACCCTACCCTCTTTTGTCCGCACTGCTCCTTGCTGCCTGTACGTCGTCGAGGTTGACCTCTGCCTGCCGTTGTTACTCCTACCTGTTGTTGTTCCACCACTTGGCTGCACCTCGTACTGTGTCCTATCATTACCTAGTTAGACCGTTCCGCCGTGCCCTGTAGGCCGCGCGGCGCGAGAACTTTGTGCTGACGCTGCCTCTTCCTCACTCATTCACGTATAGACCCTCGTGCTACATAGTAATATTTTGTCACTTTTTTCATCATGGACTATACGAAAACAAGCACTTATTGCTACGAATAACATTCGATTCGAAGAGCGAGATGTATCATTCGCCGAATGGCCAGCCTATCCACATTCTGCGTGCCTACTCTTCTGATTGAGCTGACGTTAACAATGGACCTGCCAAGTAACCTATATGCTCGTCCCCCGACCACCATGTCACGCCTAAATTAGTGGAGTAGTTACGTGGAGTGGGATGATTTCCGGAGGATGTTCAAAGGATCCACGAGGCTACCGACAGGCGAAGCTGCAGTCGTTTCGCAGGGTCACTTGTTCTGACATCTCCATTCCCAATTCACTGCGGCCGGTTCCTTGGTAACCTTAGCACTTTGCTCCCACGTACCAGAGCGCTCCAGAGTGTGGCGGATGTATATGGCTTGCTATTTACCGGATTATATGAAGGGGCGTCGCATTATGCCTCGCTCCGGCGACGAATTATATCGAGAATGCCGGACATGCCATGTAACCCAGCTGGGGGAGCTTGTCGGACATACACCTGAAGTCCACCCGATGTCGTGTGCTGCGACTAATCGCGCTTCCGCCTCCCACGTCAGGTCCACCACATAGACATTTTCAGTCATCTTGCCTAGCAAATTTTCTCATCCTCTGGAGTGTGCGTCAGAGATGGCGTATGCGGCGACCTCGTTCCTGAAATATGATATTCGGTGGAAATGTGGGAGCGAACATCGGGGGAAACTTCGGGCCATGCCTTATGCGCCACGGTGCATCTGCCACGGTGCAGGGTGCTGACTATACCAGGTCACGCGTGCTACCTCCCTAGCACACTTGAACGAGCGAACAGTGCGATCATCTCGGTGTGCAACACCCAAGCTGTTCACTCATGACAAGTACGTCGGGGATGGGCTTGACCCGAAAGGAGATGCATGCTTGGGAAAAGTCTGCAAGCCGGAGGATATGAGGCAGAATAGAAGACGTCGTATTCAAAGTAGACCTACCCGGCTCCCGCTGCGAAGGTCCAATACATCGTACAAGATTGCCTCCGCAGGTTCTTGTGTATTTCGAATACCCGATCTCTCGAGCCGGCGAACACTTGAGCGTCACTTGTTCCACCGGGCCCCTAAACAACGCCCCTCTTCGTGTTAGACAGGCTGAACGTTGAACGAGTCGTAGTCGTAGTTATAGTCTCTCAGCCAGGGGCTGTCGAGGGGATTGGCACAAGCACTGCGAGTTCGACCAATGGTCCCGGCGACGCTGAACCGCGGACTGATTCAGACTACTGCTGCGGTGCCGTATATCCGTAGAACCCTTGTTAAGGTTCAAAAACGCCAATGTAAAACGCGTTCGATGTCGCAGATGGCAGCAATGCGCTGGTTACAGCCTGGATAAGAGCTCTCGCGCAAAACTGAGATACATCAGCGAAATTGGAATCCAGAGTGATCATTACGAAAGAGATATTCCACGGTACCCTACTATACACACGTCCAACCTGTGGAACCTTCCTCCAAACATAGAACTATTGCCTTAATTATACAGACCTGCGAACACAATTTTCGAGAGGTCCCTGAAGTTGGGCAGCGTAGCTGCGATTAATAACAGTCAGCGACTAATGAGACAACCACTCACAACTGTTCTTAGATCATCCTTTCAGCGCAGTCCCCCATTCTGGCTGTCCAGATTCGTGGAGAACTGGCCCTGACTATAACCTGGCTGGCCGCTCCCCTCCGTGACATACGCAGAAATATAGTCATAATCATCGTCTGCACTAGCCATCGATTCACGTTGGTGGGCAGACACCGAACGATACGTCGAGTCTGGCCTCGCTCCGGGATCCGTCGGACCACCCGGGACAGGTGCAGACGGCACGCGCGGGTATCCCGTGCCGCCCGGGCTTCCCGCGTGCGGGACCTCAGATGGGTATGGCTGGTTGGGCAGCGGTCGCTTCTTCACCACCAAGGGGTTCGTATCCGACATCGGACTGCCGCTATCTGGTTGAGGTGCGCTCTGCTGCTTCAATTGCTGCTGCCTCCTAAACGCCGCTGCCGAGATAGTGCGCGGCGCACCCCCGGCCAGCGACAGCGATGATCCGGAACCCGAGCCTGAGCCAATCTTGGAGGCTGCCAAGCTGTACATCGACTGCGCAGCGGTCGTAGGCGTCATGTACTCGGGCGGAGTGCGGTAGGGGTTCGAGGCTGCGGAGGTTGCGGGAGACGGGGACCGGACAGTGAAATTCAGCGTAGAGCCAGGAGGAAGATTGTTCACAGGATCTTGACTCGTCCGAGCGAGGGTAGGAGATGGAGCGGAGGGTGACTGTTCTCCGCCGCTTGATAGAGGAGAACCAAGGGAGCGGTCGCGTTCTCTGACATAAGACGACTCAAGCTTAGAGGACGTTGTCGACGGCGTCGTGTTGACGTCCATGGGCGGGCGCGGTGAGACCGATCGCGTCGCAAACGGTCGTTTGGGCGGTACGAGAGGCGAGGGTGGCTGAGGAGCGGCTGTTGAGGTCGGGGAGTTGAACATTAGTGCATCTAACTCCCGGGAAACTTCACGCGCAGCCGCGGCATTCAACGACTCCTCATCCTGCGAGGGTTCCTCCTGATGGGTGGGTAGTTTAGGTGGCGAAGATGAACGTGGTGGGGATGGGATACGCGCTATCGGCTGTTGAGGAGCAGGTTCTGCGATCACCGACGACCCTTCGCCGTATGCGTAAGTATATCTCGATATTCAAGACTGAGTTATGCAGATATACTCACCGTGTCCTGTGACGGTAATACTACCCTCCGAACTCTGAGTTGCCTCTTGGTCCAAATGTGATTGCTCAATTGGCGCAGCGTCGGCGGGCGCACCGTCCGCATTGCCATCATTTCCGAAGTGCACCCTGCGATCGGCGTGGCCGTGCCCATGCACGGGAGCTAAATCTTCATCGTCGTGGTCAAGGGCGGTGTACGCAAGCTGGTGGTCATCATGACTGCCACCAGACGTGCCAGGTCGCGCGGTATCCGTGCTCAGACCCTGGTCCCAGCGGCCCCCACCAAATTGAGGCTCTGCAGGCGCAGCACCAGGCGGCAGGATCACGGGCGTATACATCGGCGGCGGGGCATCGTAAGACATCCTGTTGCTCTTGGCCTCGTCCGCTTTCCCGAACTTACTACCGCCAGCACTTGCAGAGGGGCTCGCCGGACCATCATCCGAAGGCCACTGGTTTTCGAGTGCATCAGCAATACTAGACGAGAACGAGTCCTGCGCGTGGGCGACCTCGAGAGGTAGTAACCCATCGGCATTGCGCGTTGGTGGCAAGGAGTACATGCCCGACGACGGGCGGCTGGAGGGACCGCCCGGCGGGGGACGAGGGCCAGCAGCTTTCCCGGGGAACGTGGAGAATCGTCCGGCTGTTGGGCTGCTCGCCTTGTCGTCCGGGCTGCGCAAAGAGCTACTCCGGGGACCATACTGTCCCGACGGGTATGTGCCAAATTCGGACACATCACGGAGGGCGGAGACCGAGGGATGCGGGGCAGCTTCTGGGAAGAGAGGTCCGTTTTCCTGAACTTGTGGGAGGCCGGTGTAGCCTGATGGGCCTTGGCTGAGACGGGAGCTCTGGCTCATACCGGAGGGTGTACCGGCGGAAGCGCGGTCGTCGTATATTTGCGGCATGGACAGGGAGCTTCGTCTGTTGTCTCCCATCGAGAGATAGTCGAATGGCTGCCCGCTTTGCTGCGGTACTGGAGGCAGCTCGCCGGGAGAGACGGTGCCAACGTTGAGCTGGGAAGGGTTCGGGTTTGGATCGGGAGAAAAGGCGACCTCGTTAACGCAGCGCTGTGCTTCTGCGACCAGGTATTCTGTTCGAGCATGTCCAGTGTAGTATGCACGAGGAAGACCTGGCTCCGTAGTATCCATAGGTATCTCTTCGATCACAAGCTTGCCCAACTCCCCAATAATCTATAACGAGGGATCATTCATGATCATGTAGGACACATATACCGACTCATTACTCACTGTACCCTTCTGTGAGCATTCGAGCAATCCTCCGAACTTGAGTCCCATCCATGTCTTCGCACTCATGCGCTTGAAATCTGCCAGACTTGCCTCCTCCGCCATGATATCCGTGTCCATCACCCTTATCTCCTCTCGCAGCTTGTTTAGCAGGTCTGTCTGTGCTTGCAAGTTCTTGTTGTCCGGATTCATCTTACTCAATGTCTTTTCTGCGGAATCGGCCTTTGCTGCAAGAGACTTTCGCCGTCTTCGCAACTCGTCCAGCGTCTCTTCTCGGGAGCGGACAGCCTTCATATGCTCTCGTACAGCGGCTTCATGGTTGGCGAACGATGACAGGGCAGTCGCGAAGTGTATGTAGAGCGCAGAAGATGCTGTCAGCGTGTCCTGTACATCACTTAAGTTGTGACAGAGCATTAATGGCAGAGCACTCACCCCCAGATCCTCTCCCTCGCCCAAACCCCATGCTTTCAACGCCTCCGAAGCCTTGGCAACGTCATTGCTGAGTTTCTGCAGTCTGTATGGAACATGCTACGTGAAAGGGGTGATAATCTCTTCACATGGGCTTCACGCACGAGTTCAGCACCGACTTCTCCGCAGTTATGAGGTCCTGCAGGGTGCGGAGATCCTTATTGCCAGCCAAGTTGCCAGCCAAGACCGGCATGGTCGTATTGTGAGCAATCTTACTCGCTGCTCGTTTGAACATCTTGCTAGTTTGATCGTCTCGTCTTCGGGCAACTGAAAGTCAAGTGGTGGTTCTGGAGTATGCAGCTTTCGTCACGCATGCGCTTGTGCACGGCCAAATATAGAGTACTTGGAAGGGGTGTATCGGGTGAAGCAAGCCAGGTGTAATAATATGGTCAAGTTGCAAGCACAGCTATGTACGGGTACTTGGTCAGATCGGGCCTCGCTAACTGCGCCCGGGTCGCGGAGGTCGACGGTAGGTAAATGAGGAGCGCGTCGTGTGAGCTCCGGGGCTCGTCATCCGCAGCTAAAGCGGATATAAGTAGTATTCCGCAGTCCCGAACTCCGGCTCCGACTACCCACAGCAGCAAACCAGTGGCTTGCTTGAGAACATACTGGCATACAAGCTACAAGACAACGTGTTCGAGGTGTCATAGATACATATGATATATGGCGATTTCATGGGGTACTGCTACGGGGATCGTACATGGAGGAACATACCAGTAATGATGGAATACAGTATCAGGATCAGAATCTGGCTGATGATATACAAAATTGAAGGGACCATTGCACGAAAGCAAAAATTGCGAAGAGTATGCTAGTTGCAGAAGTATAAAAATGACCATACATAGTGACATACGTGGCATGAGGCAAGATCCTGCTTGTCTTCGCACCACCACGCACCGATTTATACCAATCTCCAAGAGCCTGTCTCATCTATGAATGAGGTACGGTCTTCGAGCAAACGACGACCGCGCCCTTTTGGAACAGGTCGGGTTGGTGAGACGGAGCATTGGAAGCCGTTGAACGTCTCTCCCCGCGCGCCATGCATCCCCGTCGAGTCGACGTAGAGCGATTCACGTCTCGACGGCCTCCGCTCGTCACCCTCGACAAAGTACGACCTGCGGGGCGGCTGTTCAGAAGCCGTGTGCCGGTAGTACGCGCGGGTAGGAGAGGCTTGCTCGATAGCTAGACCCTCCATGATCGTAGGCAAGGGGCAAGACGAGAACGGGATCGCTGGCCGCTTGCCAGGCGGGGGCGGCGAGCGCTTCGGAGGGGGTGGAGGAGGCGCAGCTGCCGCTTCGTACATAGAAACCGAGTCGGACGAGTCGGGGAAGACCAGATGCGCGGGTACACCCTCGCCGAGCTTGCGTGTCACTCGTCGCATCTTCTCGCGCCTCGAGCATGCCTCAGATGCGATGTTGAACGTCGGTGTACGTGGGGGGTCAAGCAGTGTGGAGAGCGAGTTCTCGTCTTCGTACCAATCTGCGGACGCATACGCAGGCGATCCGGGAATGGCATCGAGAGTAGGCTCCACAGAAACAGGGGCAGGAGGGAGGATCTTGAGCAGGGGTGGACGCTGACGTGGATGTGGGACGCGCCACAGTTGCTCATTCGTGGGATAAGCTGGTGTCTTAACACTGTCAATTGACGAACGCGAGGACGACGTCGATGTTGAACGAATAGAGACGGGGCTCTCGACGCTATCACCATCGTCATCGTCTTCATCATAAAACGGCGAGGATCGTGAACGGCTGTGCGACTTGAAGAAACTCCGCTTCGGCTTGGACGCGGGCTTCCCAAAGGGCAGTTCTACATGTAGTGGCGCTAAACTCGCCGTCAGTCAACTATGCACGGGCCTCAGCTGGTGGTGGACGTACCAGGAGGAGGGAGAGACAGGTCTAAGACGTGTGGAGTGGAGCCCAGCACCTGGCCGAGCTTGTGGCTCGAACGCATCAGCTGTGCGCGCTGCTTCGACGAGAGGTTGTTCGAGGTCGGGGGCGGCGGAGGGAAGACAACGACAGGGCGCGACATCGTCATAGATTATAACCAGACGGAAGTAGTGTACAGCCAGCGACACTAGCAGCCCAGCACAAGACGACCGCTGGGGTCTGAAACCAAGTGATACACGGCACCAGCGATAGGGGGAACACTAGATATAGTTCCGCCATCGAGCAGAACAATTAGACTAGCGCGCAATATCACGCGTGTTTAGAGACTAGCAGGGCGGCGACAGTCACGTCGCGGGAATCTGTCAAGGCTTCGCGAATGGTGTCAGCATGGCTAGCAACGTCGTCCATAACAAAAGCAGCCGTAGCCTGTATGGGATTTTACTGAAGCGTTTCGTCAAGTGGTCAAATGATCATGGCCTTCTGTCTGCTGGGAATCCGGAAGCGATAAACCGACAATTGCAAGACAATAGGGAGGGAGGCGCCCATGTGACATAGTCAGAACCGATAAAGCCCGTTCCCGATGCAATTCCTGCAGTCTGCATTCTAGCATGGAAGGAATCATGGAGTGCCAGCATTTAGATTTCGTAAAACCCGAGCAAAGTGAGTGACAGTATAGCATAACCGGCCAGGAGGCATTGTCGCCACAAAAAGCTTGCACATCTTCTTCCTCGATATGCTGCCTTTGTCGCTACAAGTTGAGGCATCAAATAAACGGCGCATTGGTGCTTCTTTGATTCGAGCTGGATGGCGCCCCGCATGAGTTCAAGAACGGATCAGAACAAGTTTGAGGACTCTGGCGAGAGCAAGAAAAATGTGAGATCGGCGCTCAATCGGCAACTTACCCACGGTCTCGCCCGTGGGCGCTAGTTCGCGCTAGAAACGGCCTGCTTATAGCGGCGCACTCGAACTGAAAGCTACAGCGTATGAACGTTTGAACGGTGACCATCTAGAATCAGGCTGGAGACTTCTGCAAGTGTGATGAATACTAAACTACATAGCCACTCTCAATGCACTCGTCGAGATACCTTGTGCGTTCAGGGCGACGTTCAAGCTCCCTCACGAAGCCGCAGCACTATGAACAAGCCTTTGGCACCTTTCTCTTGACTTACTGCTCAGGTTTGTCAGATTATTGATTCAGATCGCGCTTGGGATGAGGCCAAATAGCGCACTGTCGCTCGTCTTCAGCAATCATACAGTAGCTTACGCTAGGAACTTCTACATCACCTTGGCTTTGGGCTCGGACTTTCCTCGAGCTAGTATCGTAGAGACAATATCGAGAGAGGACTTTCCGCCGAAGATCTGCGCACCGTGTAAAATAAATACTCGACCGAAGACCTTCATTCACACGTATTTCAGGCTCCTCAGTCGTTCACGGCGCTGTCAAGCTCTGTGATGTGTGCATGAGTATGGTTTCACTTGTTGACTCGACCACTTTGATCATGAACCCCACGTGCGAAGACGAGCGACACGTTGCTGCGCGACTGGATGTATAGCCCTGAGGCCGCACTACTGGACCATAGAAAAAGACTGAAGTTCGTGATTTCAAGCATGGAAGAGGCATCGTGTAAGTTTCTAAAGTGAATAGGCATTAATGTCCAGCTGACTTATAGTGCAGGCATCCAGACCTACCGCCTCTAGTAGAATCCAAACGCGAGCTCGCGCGCTGACTTGAGTCGTTGCATGAACGCAGTCCAGTAAAGGCGGATTTCCCACATACTGCTCAAAGAATTGTGGGTCCTCCTCATCTATCACTTCGTGTGTATACCCATGAGATCCTGAAGGGCTGTCTCAAGTGCATCATGAGGCGTCTTGAGAAATATTACCGTAGCAACAGAGCCGTCAGGATTGGCTACTTATTTCCTCCGTCGTTCTGAGTTGCTGTCGTGGTAGGTGATACAGTGATACTCGGAAGCTAAACATCATGCCAGCAAAAGAGAGCAACAATTCCAGGCAGGGCTTATTCTCTTCCAGCACTCTTATCTTTCTGCCTCGACGGAGTAGTCATCCTGATTTCTTACTCTTGTCATCCAGATCCACTCGGGGCGATATACCTCCGTGACGCGTCGGGCTAGAAGTACACCTACGAAATTGCTCCCTCGAGGCAATGTAAGCACAAAATGACGACAATGATGGCTGCGGAGCTACTATGTGTCTCTAGGTCTCAGGTGATTTCGTCATCGCAGCGATTGGAGCGCGTATATTGACATTTGAATGGAAGAGTCGTTATGTGAGTCACCCAATTGTGCAGTGTTGTTGTTCAAGTTACCCTCCTCGTGTCCATCTAGACCTACCAATGTCCACAACCCCATTCTTCATGTATCGTCTGTGTGCTACAGCATGATGGGTGTTGTACAGCTTTGCCTCGGATCAGGACTACCGCATATATACCAGCGCCCTTGGCAGAATCTTGCTCGGTACTGTCTGAAGTATGGAGCGGCGCTTGCGAACCAGAGGGTACGTCGCAGAAGATGTTTCTACGTGAGGTACTTTCGAACATCTTGGAATTCTAATCGGGCTCACAGGTATGCCTTCAGCGGTCTGTTAGGCCCAGTAGCCTCCCCCCCCCCCACCTTTGCCACACCTGGGGAGGTTCTTCGACACAATCAGAACTCCGCACCATTCCATACATCAACGACTGTGTCATGTGTCGACACAGACGTCGGTATTTGTGGTAATGCAAACCACGATGGCCTAACTACATCAGGGAAACACACGTCATGCGTTGACTATAAGGGCATCCAGCGCATTGGCTATCTCCTACACGGCAAACTCATATGTTACTCAGGCTCACCATCATTGCTGCCCATTCTCGAGCTGTGGTGAATAAATCCTACGATATGTGTTGTGTACAGGTGTGAGAAGACCTGCAGGTACCTCTATATTTGTAGCCCGGAGGGAAACTGATGATCCCGTGTTGCAGACGTGCTAGACTGCGGGCGAGGCCACCTATCGGATCACGATGGACCCTTCGAATGACCTTACGCTGAACAAGGTCAAGCTGTGCTGAGTCAGGGCCGCATTTCTGTGTACGCCTTCGGGCTACCCGATGATTTGTAGTGGGTGAATAGACAGACTAGGGCCGATTTAGCCTTGCCATGACAGAAGACGCGATAACTATTCAAACTTCGTCGATCGGGCAGAGCCAACTGCCGTCGAACAACAACTCCTGCGGCAGACATCCTTCGGAGTTCTTACTTCGCCGGTCGCCACACGCACCAGGAAAATTCAGACTCAGGGCAGGCAGCTGCCATCTTGAGGATATAAAAGCTCATTTATCGAACAGTCCCTCAGCTCACCAGCAGACACTTTCAGCTCTCGCTCTCTCTGACTTAACTACTCACAACCTCAACACTGTAAGCCCACCTCTCAGCGACGCAGCCCGTACATCGCTCATTAGCCACCCGCAGCACACACAATGCCGACCGACCGCCACTGGCACCGTCGCTCGCATCGCAGACAGCGAGTCCAAGTTCACGGCTGCGTTCACTGTCGGCGGTCTGCGCCAGCTCTTCAGGGCAACCTCTCTGAGAGCATTCCGACCTTCGAGACGAAGAGCGCCACTCTCACCTACTCCAGCGTTGACGACCTTAGTGGCACTCGTGTGTTCCAGGGTATCATCGACGCCACGACCATATCCTTCGGTTTCGGGAACGGCCCGTCGATCAGCGGAGATTTGTCTGCCTCCGTCGGCGCGGCGTTCTCCGTAAACGGCTCTGGGGACTGGGAGTCCAACTGAGGTGAGGGAACCCACGTCGAGTAAATTCGGAATCGCTATTGACCTCAGGATGCGTATCAGCCTCCTCATGGATCTATCGATTTCCGACCATGATGTCTGTCTCGAGGTTTTCTATTGATATCGACTTGGATTGTACTGGATTGTAACGTGCAACGCGATAGTTTGTACGGATGTGACGGAATTTAGCTTACTGGGCATGAAATGTTGAAATGTCTGAAATTTCTGAGCGAACATTCATCCACATCGAACCCCCCATGTTGGACAGCTGATTGAGAAGGTGTACAACTTCGAGCAACCCGCTGTGATTGCTTGAAAGATCGTAGGATAGCAGTCAAGGTGTCCATCTGGGCGATGTAGCACTTCGATGTCAGACCTATGCCTGAGCCGCAGGCGTTTGGAGAGCACCAATACACTGAAATTTCATGTGAAGACTGTAACCTTCATTCACTGACATTGAGCGACAAGTTCTTGAGGTGGGACTTCTCGACGAAAGTCTGCATACGGTATATAGCATAACCTCATCGATTTGTTTTTTGAGGCTACTCAAGTACTGATACATCCTTTCCACTCAAGTCTTCCCGGCATTACGGAACCGCTTAGACGTTGGTGTCAGTTTACTCTAAATCAACCTCATTACCGTTCACTACGCACAACACGAGCAGAGGTAATTCATAGACTGTTCTGCCTGTCGGTTTGACATCGACATGAAAATCTGGATCTCCGTAGGGAGACACTCCCATGAGCTAGCTAAAGGGTTACGAACTGCGGGTCTCAGTTTGAGTGTCGCAGAGCTTGAGGATCTGTGTATCAGCAAAATCTCACATTTGTTTTACTACACTGAAGTCCTTTCCAGTTCATCAAGTGCACAAAAATGGGGCCAAAGTACACGTGACACTTTTCCTGATGTGCAAAATCAACAATGAAACGGCACCTCGCGGACAGATCGTCTGGTTCGAATCCATCTCCGGATTAAGACGTTCCAGTGGATAGCTTCTTGAGGCACACCCGGCGATGTTCCCTTGGCAGAACATTCCCGATCTAGGAATTTCGGAAGTCATGCTGTGCAGCTGTGACGGTCTCGGGCTACGAGGGCGCTCGAGTTTCCTCATCGAGCTCTCCATCAGTTACGTTTCGGATCACGCCGGACAGCAGAACAGTCTGCATGTCAACGCATGAATGCAAGGGTCATGACCTCCATGACCAAAAGGGATCTTTATCGTTTCTCGTGTTTCCTGTCAGATCTCCTATGTTCACAGCAATCAGCATCGCTGCAATAACAACGCGCACATCTGACGTGCGGTTACTTTCGCAATGAGCATCATTTGTTCACGGTAGCTTGTAAACGAGTCGTTGCGAGCAGGCATGACTCTGCTTCGCTCGTGTCTGGAGGCAGACCTATAACTCCGGAGTGTTCACACGTATATCACGATCCGTGTGCATTCGGTACAGCTTTGTCAAACTGCCAGGGGAACCTTTCCCTCGGGGCGGCACTGAATTGCATCGTGGCCGCCCTCCGATGCCTCAGCAGATTCCCTGGGCTATCACTAACGTCAAACTCCTCCATGCATCGATAGTAGGAACTTCGTCAGAGCGCGGCCCAGTAAAATTGAAATCAAGTAATAATGTTGACACATCTCACACCACTCGCTAGTTGCAAGACCAGTCGGCATTTGGGAGATCCCGGCTGCAACTTCTACCGCAGGTCGGACACACGATTCTATCGTGAACCAAATTCACACAGAAAATTTGTGCGCAAAAATTGCTGTTCGTTGTGGACCAACGAGATCTGGACCGAACCCCGGTGCATTTGCATAGACGAGCTCTTTTGATTAGTCCGAATGCCCCCACCGCAGGAAGAGACATCAGCGGGAATAATCAAAGGCCCAACATGGACCTTAATGTGGCAGTGGGTATTGTACACCGCTGGGAGCAATAGACCGGGTGGTGGCATGGCCCGTCCACGGAGCCGTCCTGTGATGAGCTTCTTCCGGCGGTTTCATTTCGCCGATTGCTGCGCGTACCAATTGCTCCACTGGTATTGAGGTGTTCATGCTATTGTGCAGCTCGTGATGCTGAGGACTCTGGAGCATAAAAGCTGATCGACTACAGGCACGGAGTGCAGCTCACTAGCGACCTACTCCAAGAACCTCAGTCACAGACTCAATAACTGTGGGACAGACTTAGAGCCACTTAGTGTCTCAGGCTGACCTAATTCCCTCCCAGTGATCATAATGCCTACCGCCACAGGCCGCATTGACCGCAGCGACAGCCTGGACAAGATCACAGGTACTTTTACTGTCGAGGGTGTACGCCAGATCTTCACGGCCAACATCTCCGAGAGTGTCCCGACCTTCGTGTCGAGCAACGCTACGCTCACGTACTCCAGCATTGACGATCTCACCGGCACGCGCGTGTTCGCAGGCATCATCGGTGCCACGACGGTGACCATCAGTATCGGCAATGGTCCTACCATCGCTGGAGACCTGGACTCCAGTATTGGCCAGGCGTTCACCGTGAACGGCTCTGGAAACTGGGAGACGAACTAGGGTAAGGCAACTCGCATGGAGTGTATTTGCTCACTGACCTGACGCATGCACCAGAGTCCTCCCGTACATCTGCCGAGACCAGCGTCATGTCAGTGATTACGGTACTTGCCTCGAGGCGTTCAGTTGATGACAACTTGTATTGTGCTATGTTGAGAGTGGCTCTCACTCGTTCGTATTGATATGACGGAGTTCGGATCACTGCCCGATGAGGACTGATATCCAAAGCCGCGTTATATACCCCGACTAAGCTGTGGAAATCATATCTGAAACTGGGTTATTCAATCGACACGTCTCAGGTCCTCATCAAACCTCAATCCAACGTCTCGTGAGTCACCGAAGGTGTTTATTTCAAAGACATGCCACAGCCGCCGAGAAGCTACAAAGTTGTATAGCCTCGGCAAGTTTCATACATTCTCGTCGAGATCTGGACTGATTGGATCTGGGAGCATAACATATGAGCATGTAGTGACTGAAGGTATTTAAAATAGATCTTACAAACTTCAAACAATACGGACGCTCCAGTACAGCATCTCTACTCTGCGAGCAGTCTTAAACAAACTCTCTTCGAATCCTGGGGTGAGAGTCGCCACTACGACCACGTTCTCTTCTGCAAACTCGGGGCTTTCCGCCTCCGCAAAAGCCTCCTTCCACATCTTTGCCCAGGAGTAAGGAGAATGGCCAAAACGGCTGCTAAAGATGACCTTCAGTACTACACAGGTGTGCAGGGTGCGAGTAGTATGACTTGCCGGCCCATGTGATCGTCAATGGATCCCGCTTCCGAAAGACCCTGGTGCCGTCCAAACACCACCGAGCCCTTCTTCCTCTTCAGCAGCGTCACGACCCGCAGCGCAATCGAATATTGCGTCGGTTCGTCGAAGAGGTGAAAGAGCGCGCCTGTGTATATATGATCGACAGACGCCTTCAGCTGGTCGAGTGTCTTGACGAGGTGCGACGGCGGCGCAACAGGGCGAGGGTCGAAGTTAATGGGGGCTCCGAAGATATCAGCGGAAAAGAAGTGAACGGGGCAGCTCTCGGCGTCACCGAACAGCTTGTACCCGAGGTCGATAAAGTCGAGGCGCAGATCGACGCCGAAGATGTTCAGGGCGGGGTAGCCGTCGTAGGCGAGCTTGCGGACATCCGTGCCCGCTGCGGTTTCGGATACACACGGCACAAGCTCCAGTCAGAGGATGAGCAGGAAACGGTAGCATGAAGCGTACTGCAGCATCCTAAATCGAGGAAGAGCGTGTCGGCGGCGCGACCAGAGAGCACTACGTCGGGATAGATGCTATTCTGGGCCATGAAAAGGTTCACGAAGTGGAAAGCGCGGATGCAAGGATAGGGATGCTTCGCGCTGCGGTACCTTAGCTCTGCAGCAGCTCGTATCGCCCACGGTTCAAACCACTTACTATGCCCTGATTGAGGATAGAAGTTAACGGAGGTATCCGACGATGCTTCTGCCTGATTGGACTCACTGCTTCTGTACCTCCAAGATCCTTTGCTTCAGTTCCTCGTCATCCGGGGTAATAACCGCATGGAGGAACTCCCGTTCTTCATCCGAGAGCTTCAACAACGAAGGATCCAGAGGCTGGATATTATTAGGTCCAAGCTGGTCGACTGTGAGCTCTTGAGTTACGACTGGCTCTTGGTGGGCCATGGCTGAAGCGTTTAGATAGTCGGTTTCAAGTAAATTTGAAGACGTGAAACTAGAGGGAGCTTAGTACCCAAATTTCAAAAGCCCTGCACGTCATAGATACGGAATCTGATGGAGGATTGACATAAACCAGCCTCCTGAGAGAGCTTGCCCCATTTCAGTTGTGGTGGTAAGTGTAATGACGCGTAACTCTTAGTCTGAGGTTAGGGCTTTGGGGCAGACACCTAACCAGTCGTGCGATTCTCTTCGGAGACTACCGGAGTGTGGTTGACATCATCCGCTTGCTCCAATCATCTTCAAGTACGTAGCAAGTCGGAGTCCAAATATTAGACTCGTGTAAGGGAGCCTGGTATAATCTGCCGCCACTCTGCCCAGCGATTGTTGGACTACTTCCATTCAACTCGAGTTCAGAAATTCTAAGACATGAATGAGACCCCAAGTCTCATCTTCTCGATAATTGCTCTTGCATTCCGCACTCACACCTGATCTCACCTGCGTCTTATATCGAGTGCCTCGCTATTGCGGCCGTCCTCTGGCCCCGGACTTCGCTGTCAAATTGAAACCAGCTTTTCCCTTGCCCGTCAAGTTCTATGACTGTGAACTCCGGTGTCACATGGATAGCACATCCACATGTTATGGCTCTCGATAGTGCAGGAACGTGGTACACCAGTTGTTGAAACTCAAGTTGGAATTTCTCTACCTCCTTGCCCTAATATCATCGCGGCACCGGCTCGCATCCGATACATACAGACAAGTACTCGCATCCGATCCAGCGTCCCGATGAGCTTATGGGGCATGTGGACATTGCTGCAGCGCCCTCTACGTCTGCGATCTGAGAATAGCGCTTGGGTTCGCTCTGCTGATGAACCATGTCTTTCCCATGAGTTCCCTACGAACGTTCGTGAAAAAGCAGATGGTCCAACTTCAATTTTTATATCACCCGTGCGTATTATCGCGCAACTCAGACACTCCGATCTCTAGCTGTACACGCGCGCTGCAGCCATATTGGCCCAATTTCAAACGTTCTATGGCCACAGCGCGGTTCAGCGGCACCTGATACCGGATCTGCCGCGCTTCTCAGCGATCCATGCCCAGGCGTGTGCTCGAGCGCGCGATATTGTAGCGATTGGGTCGCTATGTGCAGAAGCGACGCCAAGTCCGCACTACATCCACGAACGTGCGTCAACGGCACACGACCTCCTCCGTTGGAGAGTTGAGCTACACATCTATATATATGATGACGAGGTGAGTGCAATGGTATTGAGCATTCGCAATGGCTAAATTCACGGTCGCCTTGCAGCTTTACCTCGCATACTGCCTGTCTCTGGTCGCCGCTGGCCCTCTGAAGAAGCTAGCAGCATCGCCCACGGAGCCTGATCCGTCGTTCGCTGTGTCGGTCAAGGTTGCGGGACAAACGTTCGTGAACAAGGTACGCCGCGCAGTAACTCGATGCGGAGATACGGCTGTGATCTTCTTTGGATCTACAGGGACTCGTCGCGTTCGGGCTGATCCCATCGAACTTTACGGACTCTACCGGTGCGTATTGATGCTGCTCCCTGCTCGCTACCGGCGGCATATACGAAGTATGCTTATCGTCCTTTCGTATAGGGAACACATTTGGCGGGGTTGGGAGCGCCATTGCCATCAAGCCAGGATCATTTGCGCAGACTGCCGATGGCAATTTCACGGGTACTTTGATCGTTCAGCCTGACAGAGGTTTTAATGTGTGCGTACTGTTCCCCTGTACAATCTCGCACACCGTCTGAATTGCAAGCATGTCAGCGATGGCACGGTAGACTACCAGGCCCGGCAACATGTACTCGACTTCAAGCTGTCGCCGTATTATAGCGCGGACGACCTGTCGTTCACAGCCGCCCAGAGCACACTTCAGCTCACGTACCAGGACACGCTCCTGTACTTCGAGCGCGAGCACACGGCGACGACAGGGTTGGATGCGCTAGCAGTGCGTCCTGCTGACTCTGGATTCCCGACTGTCATTTCGGCGGACCCGGCCATGCCCATCCCTGCGACAGACTTCTCGCACTTGACTGTGGACGCAGAGGGCCTCGCGCTCAATCAGGATGGATCGTGAGTCCATCGATCCGAATCGCATGTCATGCAGACGTCGCTCAATGGACAGCGCAGGTTCTTCGTCAGCGACGAGTACGGGCCGTACATCTACCTCATAGATGCCTCAGGTAATCTTGTGGAGACCATCCAGCCTCCGGAGGCGTTCCTTCCGTTAATTGACGGCGCACTCAACTTCACTGGATCGGTCAACCCCGACACAGGGCGTGTTGCGAACCAAGGTATGTTCTCTATTCATACATTTCGTTCTTCCGTGCATGAACGGTTGTTTCTATTGTGTAGGCTTCGAGGGCCTTACCCTTGACAATACTGGCACGACATTGTACGCATTGCTACAGTCAGCACTAGTACAGGACGGCGGCGACGACGACACAACGTCAAGCTTCACCCGCCTCCTCGCGTTCGACGTCTCCTCGCCACTCACGCAGCGCCCACCGGTTATAGGAGAGTGGGTCGTACCACTGCCGCAGAGCAAGAAAGGGAAGACGCGTGCAGCGAGCGAGGTGCACTTTGTGGGCGGGGATGTATTCCTGGTACTGTCACGCGATGGACACGGACACGGAGATAGCAACGACGACTCATCATACAAGTGAGCATTCGGATGCTGTAGTCTAATATGCCAGTCATTCACGTGTTTCTTCAATAGGCAGGCTGATCTTATAGATATCAGTGGAGCAACTGACATTCACGGGACACAATTTGACTTCCCGAACGCATCCATCGCGACCAAGGGAAAATTGGACAAATCGATCACCGCGGCAGAGTACGTCTCGTTTGTGAACTTCATCGACGACACGCAGCTAGCACGGTTTGGTCTGCACAATGGTACGCTTCATTGCACAGTATTACTAGCGATTACACCGCTCACGTTACGTGTAGGTGACCCCGACGACCAGACCTTGATCGATGCCAAATGGGAGTCTCTCGCACTTGCGCCGTGCTTCGACCCAGACTTCCCGAACGACTTCTTCCTGTTCACTGCGGTGAGTCCGGCCATCTCTGCAGGACGTGTCTTCGCTGATATCGGTCTCTTTGAAGGCCGACAATGACTTTCTCACCGAGGATGGCTTTATGAACGGCGTGCCATACAATGCGGGCATCAACAACGATAATCAGTTCTTGGTCTTCCGTCTCACGCTGCCCACTGCACCATCGAATGACCTGCGGTGATGGACGTAGGTAGGAACTGTACGGGCCATAATGGAATGAATATAACGCTTAAAGAACATGAATATCGCTACGGATGCTGAATCAGATGTACAGAAACTTGGCCAGTCCTGTTCTCCTGGCTGCCTGAGTCTTTCAGACCCGAAAGTCAGTCACAACGGTATCTTGAGCAGAGGTCCAATCTCGCCTGCTACTTTCCGTCGTCGGGTGACAGGAGTCGCAATATATTCCTTTCAGGAGCGAATCGTCAATGTAACGCAATTGGGCATATCGGCGAATTCGAAGTACCGGATAACCCCCCTGAGTCTCCTCCGATACGTTCAATTGTAGTGCATTCACATCGAACCCCAGATCCCACGGGATATCGGATATCCCACGAATAATTCCTCGGGGCTTTGAACCACCGATGCAACTTCGTTCACTTCTGTCTGCAGACCAATGTCATAAGAGTCGTGGTGGTTTGTCTCTTGCGGCCGTGTTCCATGCGTATGTCATACGTGGGAAACATATCCAAGTGATCACTACTCCCCTCAGAATTAAGGTGGAGGCTGGCTCAAATACGTACAAGGACACAGGGGCACTGCACAGCAGCTCGCGAATAGATCGTAGACAACCTCGCCGAGAGCGAATACGGCATGCAAGGATCCTACATAGCCTCGATGCGTGCCGAAATCTCCGAAGATGACTTCTGCATCCATTATTTCCCGTCAAGTGAAGTTCTCAGTAAGACTGGTGTGCACCCACTGCATGGGTAGCTCCTGTATCCGATTGAACACTGGGTAATGCGGCGGGGTGTTCTTCAAACAACGAGCAGAGCGGGTCCACCGAATGATAATTCTTTAGATCAACAGTCCGCAGTGACACCATGAAACCTTCGACATTGACCTTCGATTAAATAGCGCTATGCAGTACAGTGGCACTATGATCTTGTTTCGTGAGTCCAAGTCCCACTGAAGCCTAAGGTCGTGCTATGCAATAGACAAGGGCTCCATAGGTGTCTAACATCCTAAAAGAGCTTCACAACGGTTCTCTCTGCAAACGGACAGGACCTCAGAGGTGCTAGGAAAAAGTAGACTATGTGACGAGATCTGACAATAAATCAGCAAGCATAGCGTAACCGGGGATAAGCCGAACTTTGAGGTCTCGTCAAATTCTAACACATGTCTCACTCTCGTAAACTAAAACTGCAGGTAAGTTAGCATCGGTTCATTGGTGTCAACTCTTCATATTGCTATCCAGAAATGCAGACATAGGTTGTGTGACCAAGAGTTCGTTTCTCATCTTCCATGCACTGGCCACTGTACTTGTTTTCACGGGCCGTAAGGGTTGTGCACTTAACAATATTGGCGCAAAATGGCGTGGGTTGCTCACTTGGCGCTACTGACGATAATATCAGAGAAAATGAGTTTGCTGGTTTTGACGCACTAGGCCTGTTTCTCGAGGCTTGTCAGGGTCTTCTCTGATTTGCCACGGGTGGCGCAAACGGTCAGGTGCAGGGAGGGCACAGTACGAGACGGCGGACGCAATGACAAGCTTCCTTCGCTCGTTTTTGTTCGACGTTTCGCACGCAGAGCTTACCCATTCGTTGGAGAGCGAGCTATATCAATACCGTAGAACAAGAGCACGACACGTGCCATGTTGGGCGAGGTGCACTTCGAGTCTTCTGCCAGCATTAGTTTGACTCTAGCTATCCATCAGAATCCTTTAGATACAGATACAACAGGATGCCAGGTCTTGTTCATCACGAACAAAATAATACACACAATCCCCACGGACAATAGCGTGCGCTACTTCACGTGAACCGATGTCATGACCTTCGCGGCGACTTGCCTAGTATGTTCCATGCATATGTTGTGCGTGAGAAACACGTGGGATGTAATACGTACGAGGATATGCTTTACAACAGGGTGGTAGAATGCCTTGCGAGGAACCGATATGATACTCAAGGTTCATACACAGTCTGGTCACTTTCGAGACCTTCATAGGAGATATCACACGTTCATCCTGTCCCGCCGAATGTAATTTCCGGTCAATACGGCTTCACTGCATCGGCGGCGCCTGCTTTGCGGATGATCGATCGAACAAGGCGATGCCCTTGAGATATCAAATATCAAGCACGATCACAATGTGATCAAAAGCCGATGAATTGCCAGATTCGCGATCTTTCATCTGCGGTAGGATGGCAAGAGGGTCGACTGCAAGCGTCGGTCGATCTTAAGAAGTGCTATTGAGAAACTTTCTTCGACTTTTCGACTTGGTCGACAAGCACGAGCCCGGTAGTCAGCGCACCGAGTGAATCAACAAAGTTATGAATGAGTTTAGTGCGTCTCGGAGAAGCCGACATTTTAGATTTATAGTTTCTGCAGGTGTGCATAACATGCCAACCAGCATAGAGGAGATACGCTTGCGAGGATATCATACTTCATGTACCCCACTACCTGCAGGTAAGGTGATTTGGTACTTGCAGCTCAATTCCACGCGCATTGGGGGTAAAACGAGTTTATTAGGAATAAATGTAGGCCCTTGATCATGAAGACCTATTCATCGGACGAGATGTCATCGGTCAAGGCGTAAATTGTGTCCCGCTGTGTCAGGGAAGCAACATCTCGTCGGGGGTGAAAAACCTCCGTATTTTTGCCTCGACTCCTCTCGTAAGCGTACTGGAACATCATCCTGATGACTCCCACAGGAGGGGCGTATAAAACCTGAGCAATTCCTCCTCAAAAGGTTCCTCAGGTCCTCACATCGACTCCGCTGCTCAACAGTTCTTGACTTTGCGAAAGTACCATTAGTAAATCATGATCGGATTTACGGGAACGTGACAAGTACTGATCATATATCCAACGTAGCACAATGTCCGCCACAGGCAGCATCAAGGCCGAGGGTGCGAACAAGTTCATCGGCTCGTTCACCGTCAGCGGTGTCAAGGTGAACATCACCGGCAACCTCTCCGACAGCATCCAGACGTGGTCGTGCAGCGATGCGACGCTTGACTACGGAAGTACCGGGCACCTCACAAGCACGCGTGACTTCCACGGCGTGATTGGGACCACGACCATATCCCTTCAATTTACAAACGGCCCCTCAATCACTGGCAATCTGGACTCATCGCTTACCCTTGCGACCACTGTGGTCGGTTCTGGCACCTGGGAGTCTGACTAATGGTAAGGAGGCATATTCATGGGTTGTACAAGAGCACTGCTAATGCACATTCGGGATTGTAGGGCGCCAATGTCAATGGATGAGGAACTTTGGAGTCCAGGTCTTCAGGTTCTCGGCTAATACCGAGACGTAGTGAAGAGATATGCGGGGAGAGAATGATGATGTGTCCATGAGTTGCAACGGTCTTCAGAGAAGCTACTTCTTCAACTCAGCACGCATTTGAGTCAAATCAAGCCGTACAAGATAGATGCAGGGTTACTCTGATAGTGATTAAGACCAACATACGAACATACGTAAGAATGCGGAAAAAGTATGAGCGCAGAAATCCATCGCTGACACAGCGACAACGCACATGGACATGATAGAAAAAGAAACTAGTGTTCTCATCAAAGAATCCTTCGAACCGGGATCGAACCAGTGACCTTGAGATGCGCTCATATATCCAGTTACAGTCTCACGCTCTTCCAACTGAGCTATCGAAGGGCGATATTATATTCAACATATGCTGTGGTATCGCCGCTGGTTCGTTGGTATTGGTACTCTTTGAAGGCTTAGCAAGCCTAGGCTTGACTTGCTGCTTCTCCGATGGCCCTTGCGTTAGGCTGTCTTCTCCTGGACTCGTCGCGACTCCGCTATCCTCTATGTATTCCCTATAGTCCATCTGTCGTTATCTCAAATCGCCGTTCGAATTTTTTTGCTGCAAATTCCTCCTATCTCTGTGCTTCGCAGGAGTACAATCACCACGGCATGTCCAAAATTGAAGTGACTGTGCGAAACACATCAGCGTACGAAGGGCCATCATGCCATGAAGCCGAAGTTTTTACAAACATTGACAGCATCTGCCTTGAGGATCGGATTCAGTCACAAGTCACAAAGATGCATGTTGAGCGGCGGTGCACCGGTTCGAGTCAGTAACCAGGGGCGCTCTGAGGTATGGGCTCACCTCGAGGCGATAGCAGCCCTCGGCGCCATGAAGATCATTCCCACCAGGTCTCAATCTAGCTGTAGGAGACGGAGGACTGCTGGTCTCGGTAGTCATGTTTATTTGCTAGCTAAACAAGTGTTGGGCGGAGCGGAAACTAGATCTCGTCCTGCGCGAGCGGCAACACTGGAGCATCAGTTACAGCAGGCAAAAGGCACCCTTAGCAGCGCACACTGCGAGACGAACAATGCATGGCCTGTCAGAATCAGCGCCAGCGAATGCTGTGTGCCGTCGACCGTAGCCAAAGCAGGGCCGGTCGCAACTGCGCTAGGTATCCGAGTACCTCGAGCGCGCATGAAGTTAAATATATCGCTCTGCGTCTCCCATCGTTGTGTACTTGATGGTTCTTGTGAGTCTTGTCTTCCTGGCTCCTCAATGAGCTCAGACGGCTGTTACCTCTCGGGAGAGGCACAGACATCGCGCGCGTCCAAGGTGAAGGTGCTCTGGGGCAGTTCGCTGCTGGCATCAGAATTTGTCCTGAATATGGTAAGCGCAGACGAAACACGGAGTGAAGATGGTTGCAGTTTTGATGCACCATCACGAGGGTTGGAGATGCGCGGGATGATGACCTAAAGCAGCGCGCCGCGATCGGTGGCGGTATGTGTGGCTGTGGTACTTTCCGTCTCACGGTGCCGCCTTATATACGCCCACTATGCATCTGGTACACTCGAGCTCGCTCCAAAGCCACACTTCATTCGTCTGGTTTCTGTTCTTCGTTTCTTCATCTTAATCCTCTTTAATAGCCCCTAGACTCAAGTTATTCCTACAATCGCTGGCCGATTGTAGACTTTACGACGAACGCACACTACCTGACACACCTGACCCGACCCACGAAATCAGTCATGAACTCAATCAAGCTTACCCCCACTGAGGCTCTCCTCCAGGTCGCGAAGTCTCGCCCCTTCGCGATTGCTATCCGCTGTGGCAAGACAGAATGGTCCTACGCTGCTCTCTGGCAGCGCGTTCGCGAGTTGGCGAACAAGATCGACGAGCTAGAGACTGAGGGCCGTCCTATCGGCGTTTACATGGGGTGAGTGACAAGGCGGTATTGACTACCACTTCTGACTGACAATCCGATAGTCTTGAGGTTGACTTCGTCGCCGCGGCCCATGCTGCATGGCTTTCGGGCCGCACTGTAGTGTACCTCAACTCCAAGTGGACCCCCGAGGTCCTGAGCGTCATCCTTGAACGTTCCAACACCGGTCTCATCCTTTATGGTGACTCCGTGTTCCCTGGTGTCGACGGTAGCCGTTCCGTGTGCACCTTTGACTTCGTCTCGCGTGAGCCCGCCGCATTCGTTGGGCTTCCCCCGGTGCACGAGTCCGTGGACCGCGTACCGCTGGTCTGCAGCGTGACCCCCACTAGCGGTAGTACCGGCGTCCCGAAGAGCATCGTTTACCCGATGAGCCGTTCCCTCGACGTCCTCACCGAGGAGTCTACAACACTGCTCAAGCCTCGGGATGGCCAGTGGCTGCGTGGTGGCACGGTATGTCTTTGCTTGCCCCGAGTTCTCTTGCATTGCTCTGACTCTAACGTCTTATGTCATGCAGACCTTCCTGCGCCCTCTCTTCGAGCTGCGCCGCTTCATGTACACTCAAACGACGCTCTACCTGGACTCCGCGACCTCTGTCGCTGGCCAGTGCGAGAACTTCGCCAACGAGCTCGAGGACTCATCAAACATGCAGCCTCTCCGCACGCACTTCACGCCTGGCGTCTTCAAGGCTTTCGTCGACTACGTCAAGCTGAAGTATGGCGAGAACAAGTCGTGGGACCGTGTGTACTGGATGGTGATTGGAGGCGAGAACTTGAACCCCCAGGACCTTGCACTGGCCAAGAAGATCTTCCCTCAAGCTACCCTCGCGTGCAACTACGGCGTAAGTTGGACATGCTCTCATGGTTTAGCGCATCGTTTCATTGCATTCTCTTTCAGTGCTCCGAGGTCGGTTTCGCCGGCGTCAACCAGCACTACGTCCGCCCCGACGAACCTGTTCCTGAGGCGATCACCTTCGACGCCACGCAAGGATGCGACGACCTCGTCCTGCTCAACGATGAGATGGAGGTTGTCCCCTGTACGGAGGGTGCCTCCGGCATCATCGGTATCGTCTCCAGCCAGAGTGCAACTCGCTACCTCGGAAACGACGCGGCGACCGCACACATGTTCCGCCCCTGGGGCGGCGCACGTATGTTGCTCTATACGGACGACATCGGGCACATCGCGAAGGACGGCCGGATTGCGATCAAGGGCCGTCGCTCGCGCAACGTCAAGATTAACGGCTTGTTCGTCGACCTCGACTTTGTCGAGCGCGCGCTCGTGCAGGCGTTCAGCCCTGAAGTGCTCGGCCACGGCGTTGCCGCGTACAAGCTCGTGAAGTCGTCGAGCGAGAAGATCATCATGTTCTGGACGGGCGAGGCCGCGGAGATGGACGTGCTCAGGCGCGTGCGCGAGACCCTTCGCGCACAGCTCGGGGACAACCTTGCGATGGTCGTCTCCAGCACCCGCAAGCTCCCCGAGATGCCGTACAACGCCAGCTACAAGGTCGACCTTGCCAAGCTTCAAACCTTCGCCGACGAGACCCCCGCAGCCAGTGAGCTCGCTCCTGAACCCGCTGCACCTGCCAAGAATGCTGTCCAGGAAGTCGCATCCGCCATCGCGGAAGAGGTTGCTCGCCTCAGCAATGCGCCGGGCGCCGTCCCGATCGACGTTCCTCTCATGCTCGCAGGTCTCAACTCCATCACTGTGGTCCAGTTGAACTTCTGGCTGCAGACTCGCTATGACTGGGACGACGACATGGTCCGGCTCTTCGAAGACGATGCTACCGCGGAGGCCATCGCGCGCGACATTGTCGGCGAGGCCGCGGAGAGCGCAAGTGCAAGCGACTCGGACGAAGAGGCACCCGCAGCTGTGTCGAAGGTTACTGAGATCGCTCAGGCTGTTGCGGCACAGGTCAAGAAGCTCAGCCGCTCGAACGAGGCGGTGCCCACCGACGTCCCCCTCACGCTCGCGGGTCTCAACTCGATCACTGTTGTCCAGCTGCACTTCTGGCTGCAGTCGACTTACGACTACGAGGAGGACATGAGCCGCCTCTTCGAGGAGGACGTTTCTGCTGAGGTCGTCGCACGCGATATCCTCGGAGCTGCGCCCGTTGAATCGGAGAGTGCCTATGAGGCGCAGTCGGAGTGCGGTGAGAGCGAAACCGACAGCTCGGAGCAGATGGACATCGCCCGTGCAATTGCGAAGGAGATCGGCACGTACTGCAGGGCGCTCGGTCCTGTTCCCACGGACGTGCCCCTCGTCATGGCCGGCCTCAACTCTATCACCGCCGTGCAACTCTACTCGTGGCTGCAGGCGACGTACGACTTCGACGATGAGATGAGCAGACTCCTGGACCACAGCGTGACTGCTGAGGTCCTGGCTCAGGACATCCTTGGTAAGCTCCCGTTGATGGTGATCGTTGCCCACGCGTTTGATGCTAATGATGCGCTCACAGGTTCGTCGCCTGCTTCATCGGAGGCCCCGGAGACGCCCCAGGACGTTATCGAAGTGGTCGTTGAGGTCGCTGATGAAGACATCCCCACCATCACACTTGATGAGGAGAGCGTCTCCAACCCGACCTCCCCGGCTACAGCCTCTCAGCAGCATGCTGCGGAGTCAGAGCCGAAGTCGCCCGCCATTGCACCAGCACCAGCACCAGCTCGTCGCACGCGCCTCGCGCCGAAGGCACCTCTCTCCGTCAAGGTGTATCCCACCCCGGAGGAAGTTGCCCTACCAGGGACCCCCATGCCCAACTCTGCAGCCAAGTATCTCACCGCAGAGGCTGTCCTGGATAGCAGCGTCCCCGCAGGTGACTCCCTCTCTGGCAAGAAGGCAGGGCTCGTGTACGGCTTGCTGGCGCTCGGCCTGCTTGGCTCCCCGCACTCGCCCACCTTCAACCTCGCCTCGCAGCCCGCCCTGTCACCACGCGCCCCTGGGTCCGCGCACACGCCTGTGTTCTCCCCCTGGCTCGACACCGTTCGCTATCCCGCCATGGAGGCAATCCAGTCGCCATGGATGGCGGACGCACCGCACCGCAGCATTGGCAACGTCCTCTTCCCCCAGTCGCCACGCGTCTACTAATGATCTCTCATGGGTACACATATGCTTGTTTATGACAGTCAGGTATAACGTTCGTCACGACACACTCATTTTATGACATGCTTCTTTTACGACCTGAGCCTAGGGCTGGACCCTTTCACGAGTAGATACGAACCTGTACAGAAACCATGCGTATAATATCTAATAGTATGAAGATGGCTTATCTATAAGTGCTCTCGAGACCATGAGGGATGTATTGCTTGCGCGCGGAAGTTTCTAGTTTGTTCCGCTGGAGTTTTCCACGTGGCCTCCAGGTTTGCATCGCTTCGGATCAGGTTGATCCAGAGAGGACCGACCCACAACGCCCAAGCAGCTCTATGTGAAAGAACTTCGGAATCCAGTGTACGAAGTTGAGTCGAGAGTCGAGACGCAGCTAATCTATGTTGCACCACAGATAAAAGCGTATTACAATTGTATTGAGTGTCACTAGTAGCGATGCACACCAAGGGAGAGTGTGAGATATAGGAGAACAGAAGGCGCGGAGGCTTTTATGTTTTCGTCAAATTGTCGCCAAAAGCCGGGTCCCGAGACAAACGGAGCGGGCACTGCTAGAGTCGCACTGCTCGAAGCATGTGACGTTACGCGCAGTGACGCTACCCGAGACGCGTGACGTCACAATCCGGCCGTGCAAAGTCCGGGTCACGCTCAGCTCAGGGATCCGGATTGAATCTCGAATCCTGGACGGTCTCTTCGTGTCAACGGCTCCCCTCTCTCGCTGGATAGAATGTCTGGATTTTCTGCTGCTCAGGGCGAGCGTAGTGCCCACGCAACAGCTGTTTTGGGTCCAGAGCTGCACTCGCGGCTGGCGAGTACGAAGGTCTTATTGGTTGGTGCTGGAGGCATCGGATGTGAACTGCGTACGCTGGCTTTCCTCCTTGTCTTGGATTCAATGTTGGACTAAGAAGTGGCTCATCATTACTGTGCATTATCTGGGAAAAATGCAATCCCTCATTTCCTCATCGGTGCACTCAACACCTGTGGCCAACCTCCGTAACTGACCGTAGTCAAGAACATCGTTCTGACTGGGTTCGGGCATATAACACTGCTGGATCTGGATACCATCGATTTGTCCAATCTCAATCGCCAGTTTCTCTTCAGGAAGAAGGATGTGAAGCAAAGTAAAGCCCTGGTATGTGCACCGCCACCCCAGAGTGGCTGGCCAACTAATGTTGACAACAGGTTGCTGCGAGGACTGCTTCGGCGTTCAATCCCAATGTCAAGATCACGCCGATTCATGGAAATATTAAGGAGCCTCATTTTGACATCGCATGGTTCAGGCAATTTGACATCGTGATGAATGCTCTGGACAACCTGGGTTGGTATCGTTTACTGTGGATGCTCGACACACTCCCAATATTACATATATTTGTGTATATCGGTTCTCCCGTCACCTGTGAGTAACTCAGCTTCTAATAACTTTGTCGGCAGATGCGCGTAGACATGTCAACAAAATGTGCATGGCGGCGAATGTACCCCTGGTTGAGTCTGGCACCGCTGGGTACCTGGGTCAGGTGCAACCTATTCTGAAGGTATGCACCACTCTGTTATGCCATACTCTAGTGCATATACCGACGCCACGTTCTCCTTAAGGACCGCACGGAGTGCTTTGATTGCATACCAAAACCGACACCGAAGACTTTCCCTGTCTGCACAATCCGGTCCACGCCCTCACAGCCTATACACTGTATTGTGTGGGCTAAAAGCTATCTGCTCCCGTAAGTTCTTTGACCAATATGCGCGACTGCTCACTCAATATTCCATCCCTGTGTGCAGACAACTCTTCGGTGAGGACGAAAACGCCGGCGGCGAGCTGGATGAAGCTGAGAAGCAAGGCGAAAACGGTACGTAGCATTTTCCCCTGTTTCCCAATCCTTCAATTGAGGTCGTGTGACCTGACTGTTTCATCTCATATCGCCAGCTCAGGAGATTGCTACCCTAAGAAAGGAGCAGACTGCTTTCAAAGCCGTTCGCACCGCACTACGCTCGACAGAACCCCAAAGTGAGGGTCCAAGCGCTGCACAGATGGCGTTTGACAAGGTTTGTTCCCCGTATTGCATTTCCTCCCACGTGCTCATGTCTTGGGCAGGTCTTCCATTCCGACATCCTCAACCTCCTCAGCATGGCAGACATGTGGCGCACGCGCGCACCGCCAACGCCACTCGACTTCGACGCTATCGCAAACGGTACTTTTGTGCTCGACAAGAAGTCGAACGGGGCGGGCCACGATGGTCGCCCGTCAAATGGTACGAATGGCACCGCGGCGACGAATGGCAAGAACGGCGCTTCATCGACTGCTACTACTGGGTCAAGCTCGAGCTCCGCTACGAAGCTGAAGGATCAGAAGTCCTTGTCGCTGAGAGACAGCTTGGAGCTGTTCGTCTCTAGGTACGTAATGCGTTGCTCATATATACGAAACTTCACCAAACCGCGTTCACACCGACAGTACTGAACGTTTGGCGGCGCGTGTGCGGGCTGGCGAAGACACAATATCGTTTGACAAGGATGATGACGATACCCTCGACTTTGTGACTGCTGCTGCAAATCTCCGTTCGGCAGCATACGGGATCCCTGGTAAGAGCCGATGGGAAGTGAAGGGTGTGTACTACTTCGCCCCAGTATATTTCTGTTCATTAACGAAGGCGTGGTACTGCAGAGATGGCAGGAAACATCATCCCAGCGATCGCAACGACGAACGCCATCATTGCAGGGCTCATCGTCCTGCAATCGTTTCACCTCCTCCGCAAATCCTACAACGCCCTGCGCAATGTGCACGTGCAGTTCCGTCCGAACCTACCCCTGAGCACGATCCGGACGTGTCTACCGAACCCGAACTGTGGTGTCTGCAGAGACACCTACACGGAGGTCCTGTGCGACCCGGCACGCGTGTCCCTTGGCGAGATCGTCGAGGGCATCCTCGGCTCTGGCGAGAGCGAGGATGACGGGACCGGCGCGAGGGAGGTCAGTGTGTACGAGGGGCAACGTGTGTTGAGCGACCCGGACTGGGATGACAACAACGACCGGACGCTCGAGAGCCTCAGCGTCACGAGGGGTAAGTTCCTGACGATCGCCGACGAGGACGGGGAATTGGGGACGGTCCAGGTTGGCATCGGTATTCTGCCGTACGCTACATCTTTCTTCTTCTGCCCGTAAGCCCTAAAGAAATATATTACAGGCCCAACCATCCGGTGGATGGCCCTGCGCTGATCCTCCCGACCCCGCTGCCAAAGCCCCCGCGCATGCCAAAACCGTCCACGCCCACCTCCGTGCCCGTGGAGCCGCCCACTTCCGTGAAGCGGCCTGCCCCAGACGACGACGATGACATCGTGCCACTGGCGAAGCGGCCACGGACGAATGGAGACGCCAATAGGACTGAGGCTGTGACGCCAAGCAAGAAGCGGAAACTGGACGAGGATGGCCTGTTGCTGCTGGACACGGCGGACGAGGCGCTCGGGGACGTCGAGGTCATTGAGATCGAGTAGACCGGAGACCTAGCTGGCGGTGTCCGTCTGCCGTTACGCGTACATGCGCACTTGCTGATCACTTATTGTAGGATTCATGTTCCTGTCACATTGCTTTCGTTGTCGAGATTCGCTTTCCCCTATCATTTATGAAGACTACATCTAGTAGGCTTGTGTGTCGTGCTCCGTAAATATGTACATAGTTCTTCAAGTAGCTGGTATCTCGCGTCTACATGGGTGGTTCCACTTCTAGATCGCTGCTATCATCTAGGTTGATGAGCTTCGCTGGTCTCGCTGTTACGAGCTCGTCCTCGTCCTCGCTGTCTGACCCAGGGAAGTTCAGGGGCGATCCCTCCCGCTCATCATCCTGAGCAGCGCTGTTAGATAGGGAGCCTCGAGCCATTGTTTGAAGGTTCTGGGGACGTTCGACGCAACTGCTCCTCTTGCCTGGCCTGGGTCCTAATTGGATCTTCCTTGATGCATGCAATGCTGTCAGTGCATCAAGCTACCCATCATCAGCTACCAACGCGAAGGATTGATTCACAGTATGTTTTACCTTGCTCTTGACAATGGGATCCGCCGTTCGTCTGCCTTCCTTCGCAGTCGGGTCAAAGCCCAGCTGCTTGATGAGTTCCGCCGAGTACACATTCTTCTTCGGCCGCTTGTCCTCGTCTTCGTCCTCACTTTCCATCGAGTCCAGGTCCATCAAATCGGCACGGTTCTCGTCATTCTCGGCTTTCCCTTTCCCTTTGCTTTTCCTATCCGCTCCCTTACCTCCCTCCTCCGCCTGCGACTGCGCAGCGCGTTTGGCGAATTCTCGCGCCTTCGAGAGCGCCTTCGTGCCCTCCTTGTCGCGCTGGAGGAGCTTGCGCAGCACGAGGTCGGCTTCCTTTCCGGATAGCTTTCGCGCGGCTTTCGCCTGCGCGTCGCGGCCGACGGTCTCCGAGACGTACATCGTACGCGGGTCGCTGCCGTTTGAGACGATGTGCCCCGAGACGACGTACGTCGTGCCCCCGCCTGCTTCCTCCGGGGCTAGCCCCCACTTACGCGAGGGGTCGAACTCGGGTTTCTTCTTTGCATGCATGGTCATTCCGGACGTGCTGCATGCATACGAGTGATTGGCGTCGCTACAAATCATTCGGAGGTGTGTTGGACTACTTACCCAGCGGTAAATTCTGCTCGCCCTGCACGCTGTCGCTGGACTGCGTGCTGTACGTGCCAATCGCACACCTCCGAGACGCGCTTGTCGCACCACGCCCCACAGGCTTTGCCGTCGCGTTTGATGACCTTACACATGCCCAGATCCTGCGCGTGTCCTATGACCAGTATGGACGCGACAGACTCTGGGGTAAGTGCGAGGATGTTGTCTGTCGGATGTGGGGCATCTCCTGAGCGCTGCATCGCACGTCAGACGATCTCGCGATGGTGACTTGGGCGCGACGTACTTGGAATGGTTTGAGAACCCGCGGGTTCAGCAGCGCCACGACAGCGCCCTCCTTGAGCTTTGACATCTTCTCGAACGCACCGCGGCTCCCGCCCTTGTACCGCTTCTCCTTCCTGCCGTCAGGGTGCGTGACGATGTCGAATCCGTCGGACTCAAAGAGCAGCAGCGAGAGAAAGGCGTCGCCACGGATTGCTGCCTGCCCGCCAGTGGCGGACGACGAGCGCGTGCGGCACCCGAAGTCGATCAGCTTGAGGTTGACGTACCGCTTCCCGCTGGGTTTCTTTGTTTCTGTTTCGGCTTTCCCCTTGCCCTTACCCTTGTATGAGTAGGACCTTGTGGTCTTCGACTGTTTGCCGGGGGACAGGTTGAGTGCGTCTATGGTATCATCTTCGTCGTCAGCGGGTTTCTCTTCTCGACCTGCGCCCACGGGTGCTTGGCTGTACTTCAGAGGCCCCCGCTCCGCGACAACTGCGATGGTAAGCCAGTCTCCGCCTACTGGAACGTCGTAGCCCTGCTTGTTCGGTAGCAGCCGCACTACCGAGTACAGCTTAGATGGGGACAGGTAGTATCTGCCCCGTAGGTACTCTTGGACGTCCTCATGTTCTACTTCTCGTGAGCTATGTAGTTGTTATAAACACTAAGAAACGGTAGTATAGATGAAGTTACTAACGACAGACGGATGCCCGAGTTTGGCTCCAACTTCTCGAAATTCGGGTCGTCGAAGGGAGCCGTGTGTTCCACGGGACCAGGAAGCAATTCCTCCAACAGGACCAGACGATCATCACGTTCTGCCACACGACTCTCTAGCGGCGCTGGCTTTTCCGTGAAAGCAGCTGAACGCACGACTGTTTCAGTGGACGCGACGCGACTGGTAGACGCGTGTGTGCTAGCCAGCTTCTGCAGAACAGTAGACGGTGCTGGCTTAGAGATAGAGACGGACAAAGCAGGTGATAATGCTTTGCTCCTCTTCTGCGCCGCAACCGAAGTAGGTAGTCTCCTTGAGCTCGAGGCAGGACCGCTGGAACCGGCGTGGGTAGTGTGACTTGACCCCTGCTGGACCTTTCGTTTCTCTTCATCACAAGACCGCACCATCAGTTTGTCACCAAGCTCATTTGATCAAAACTCACTGGGGGATGGTGTTGATGGTGCTAGTACTGATCCCTGTCGTTTCTTCCTCTTCGGCGTTCCAGGAGTTGGATGATGTGGCGTGTCATCTGGCAGGTCGGCCAGCTGGGATTGTAGGAGGGCAATCTGCTTTCTGATCTGCGCTTGGTTTAGTCTTTCTAATTCCTGTCTATTCGTCGAAGACTCCATAGCAGACTGCAGGCGATATGAATGCGACAAGGGTTTACGATGGTCGTACTGCGACTGAACGTCTGACCGGAACGTGACCAAGACGCGTGTGTGGCTGTGCACGCATCGTTGACGCGTCGGTGTCTTGGCCGCGTTGTGTGGTTGTATTTGTGGCCACGAGCGTCCTCAAGCTGCCATCCTGGGCCACAGCCAGAGTTCAACTTTGACCGTCTTGCGAAGCTCGACACATGGAGCTGCTGAGTTACCCATTTTTGCCTTCCAGCTCTTGGGCTCTCTGCGCAGTACCCAATCACCGTTGTTTCTTTGACTCTTACAAGAGATCTACAACCGTCTTTGACTGAATCCTTGCTGGTGACGGTTGCTCTGAAGTCGGGCAAAATTCCAACGGCCCAAAACATGACCAAGATGACTGTCCAACTGGAATTGTTACGACGAAGCTGACATATGAAAGTTTCTATGATGTCGCATAGCCGCTACGCTTTGGCCGCGGAGATGGTCCCAATCAATTAATACCAGCGGAGTTTTTCGGCTTGAGCCTGCTAATCTTGGACCCACTGGCTTGCATTTACTTGTGGCCACAGGTACAGGACAAAGTGCAGCGTGCTATCCTGGACCTTACCGCGTGTGCTCTGAGTATAAAAAGGATCCTGTCCACTATGGCACCTCAGGCTCCTCTTCCCTCTTCTTCCAGCGGGACGCAAGGGCTCCTCAATCGCCGCTACAGCAAGATCTCTCCTCTCAGCTATTCAGGCCTCAGTCTCTAGAAAAGTCAGCGTCAAGTCACTGAAGACTGAACAATGGCAAGAGCGAAGATTCCCACCGCGGCTCGCCGCCACGTCCGGTTCAACTCCCCTGTTCATGTTTCGAACCGGGCCTCCGCCGTCATGGGTCTCGCTCCCCGCGAGCTCCACCGCCGTGGTATCCTTGTTCGCCAGACCAGGGCGCTCGCTGCCGGCCAGCCTGTGGCGCCCAGCTCTCCTGCCCCAGTGCACACGCAACGTCGCTCCGCCCGGCTCGCGCGCCAGGCGCCCGAGTTTCAAGGCCTGACGACTTTCCGAAAAGTCGTGCGCGCAAAGCCCCCTCTCGTCCGCAGGTCCGGCCTGACGTCTTCGATCGTACGCATCGGCTCTCTCGAGCTCATCGAAGCCAATCAGCGCCCCAACACCCAGCGCCTCGTCGTGAAGCGCGGCGCGGTCGGCGAAATGGAGCGCGACCTGCAGGCTGCCAACAGGGAAGAGCGCCTGAGACAGTGGGAGCAGCAACAGAGGCGCGAGCAGGAGGAGCGTACCAAGCGGATCATCGAGGAGCAGATCGCGAGGCTCCCGGACATCGCGCGGCTCCAGCGCCTTGCGGCCTGCGGCAGGAGCATGAGTGAGATCAGCACCGAAGTCGAGGTGGAGGTTCCCGAGCCACCTCAGTCCAAGGTCTTGAAGAGCCCCAAGCTGAAGAAAGTCATGTCTCCGCGGAAGAGTGTGGCTCATGCCAAACCCCCGTCGACGCAGCAGCTTCTTGTTGATAACAGTACGTCTCCGCGTCATTGGCTATCAATCGCTTTTACTAACTCAGACTGCAGAGAAAGCTGAGCGGAAGCAGCGCAAGGCGGCCAAACAGGATCCTAAGCCAGAGCCTCAAGCAGCCAAGCCGGCGAGTCGCTCTAGCCCTAGGAAGAAACCTGCGTCTCGGGCCTCTCAGCCCGAGTTCATCCAGGGATCGTCCAAGGGTGCGGCTCGCTGATTGACTCTCTCAGTCTTACCCAGAGTGCGATGGGTGCCGGTCGCTCCACTTCATCATCCTCACGTGTCTCTCGTTCTCTTATTGTCCGTGATATCATCTGTGTGCCATCATGTATGCTGATAGTTGTACATATATGTTCTGTTCCCGGAGCGACCTGTGCTCCTTGTGTCACATCATGTATACCCAGTGAGATTATCTATGCAAACCAATGTTTATGACATTTGGTACCTGCAAGAAACACAACTAGAACGATGCCATCTCGGTAACTTGACAGTTGTCCCTTCTCTCGAAACTTGGTGGCCACAAGACACTAATCTGCCACATAGCAGACCCATGCTCACAAGACAATCGTGGGTCAGTACCACAGGGCGGAATATGACGATGAGAAGTAGACACGACCAAACGAACATGACCTCATATGAGCAGCTGTTACAAGAAACCTTGATATCTGCAGAGAGATATCATTTGAAACGATCTACGCGTACAGTGCATTGGGCTCGACCCGCTGTTACATAGGTGAGAGAGCTCGAGACGATACAGTATCTACGTAGGATATGCGATGACATCACACCATGTATTTAGCATATCTCCATAACATCGGCCTATGCCCAGTAACAAGATAAATATTATCATGCAGCATTGCGAGCATCGACAATATCCATTGTCATCAATCCTACGACTCCATTATCAATGGCCAGCTCGTAGGTTCTTGCAAGCGAGCCACGTCAACGTGTTGAAGGACACCGTCCAGAGTTGTTAGAATGTCCGATATGTCCGGGCGCGTCTCTGGTATTGCCTTCCAACACTGCTTCATGAGATCCCATATATCATCGGTAAGTCCGAGGAGAGTGGCTGCTGTTGCACGCTGCGGCCGTATTCCCTTGAGAATGCGTCCGTATATAGCGCCTTCGAATTTGACATCGTGGAAAGGGAGGAGACCGGTGAAGATCTGCAGCACACAAAGAGCTTACGCAGTAGAAAAAATGGATGAAGACTGCCTACCTCCCAAGCAACCATTCCAAGTGAGTACATGTCGCTTTTCCGGGTTAGCTGAGCTTTTAGAAGGCCGAACGCCTCGGGGTCCAACACCTCCGGAGCGATCCATCTCGTGGACCATGCTGCAACGGACACGGTGGTCAGCTTCCCTTGATGGCCTAACACGGCTAGACCAAAATCAGAGAGACAGGCCACTCCATCCGCATTAACGAGAACATTAACCTGTATCACGACAGGCATAGCTTAGTCATGCAATTATAACAGTACAAGGAGATCCTTACTCCTTTCAAGTCACCATGCACAATGCCCATTCCATGCAGGTAGTGCAATCCCTTGGCAACGTCATGCAGCTTAAAGAGATAGATCGAAGTCAGTGGAACCACAGAGTACTAGTCCAACGTGGCAATACACACTAGTTGAAGCCTATTTATTGCATGGTTGCTCGTCAAATAGTCCACTACCGTCCCATTGGACATCCACTCGCAGACCAGTGACAGAGGGAATATCTCATAATCGATTCCTATGAAAGGAACGATGTTTCGATGCCGTAGATGTTTCCACACTACAGCCTCCTTCAGTATCGCCTACAAGAACCGGGTGAGGAGCCACTCGGAAGATTGCGATGAGACTATGCGTACCTTCATGTCCTGATGGGGAATATCGCCAATTTCGCAACCTCGGAAAACCTTCATGGCGACCGCTCGGCCACCATAATCGCCCTTCCAGATGATAGCGGAACCGCCGCTACCTTCAGGACGCCCAGGGTTTCGCGTCAATGATCCAGTGGCAAGCTGAAATGACGTCGGAAACTGGCCGCTTGCGCCGCACATTCTCCTCAGTATATCTAGACATCGTGCTCGTAGCTCCCAACTGTCTGCGAGCACAGCGATCTGGAAGTGGTTATACGTGACTAGCTACTCATATATCGTCCCGGGGTGTATACTGACCTCGTCCAGCAGCTCGATGCGAGGGAGCACTTCTACCCCTGTGGCATCTACTAGTACACTTACTCCCTCTTGGCGCTGCACAATGCTCTCAAGAAATGCTCGACTGGTTTGTCCGTCTTGGGGTCTGGTGTCTGGAGCATCCCACAATTGGTGTAGCTGTTCGAGCACTGTCCGGTTACGCTGGAATAGCTTGTCCCATGCGGCCTCCGTCGCAAAGTCTGATATAACAGTTATCTCAGAGTCGTATGTGGAATGCGCTCCACGTCCAAGGTCCTGGGACATTCGCCTGTTTTCCCGGGAAACGTCACCAGATACATCACTGGCCTCTAGCTGGTGGAGAGGCAGATTTCCGAGTGGTGGTAACTCCGAGTGGACCGGTATGGAGCTTGCGACCACAGACACAGTTGATAGGCGGAAGCTGTCAGGAGGTGAGGGTGGAGAGCGAAAGATTTGGGAAGAGCGAAGGAGATGAGAAGGGAGCGGCGCAGGCATTTGAGAGTCCTATGCATTGTCGGAGAGTCAGCCTTATTCTGATCACGGCACTTCGAAAGTTGCATGAGTTGGTTGATATGGCAGCAATAGGGTAAGGCCCGATTCCGTGGTAGTGAGGCTCGTTACTAGTACACAGGTCATGCCGTTCCCATAGAGACACATTGATGACAGAAGGGAAGTATGTAGCTGACTATGAAGAGAGAACGTACGGGAGAGACCTACCGAAAAGCTGTCCTCATGCAAGCTTGACGGACTGTCCGGTGGTATTGTTGGCGCATGCATAGGCGAAACCACAACGAAACCCGTCTCCAACCACTCGCGTGGAGACTGCTCCGGTATTTCTCTATCGTACCTACTTTCCTTGATGACTCCGGGAGGCAGGAGGAGCGGATGAGGACCAGTGTCTGCGACGAGAACACTGGCCCAGCGGTCCATCTCCTCAATCGAGAACGCGGGTTCGCATAAAGCGCGTACTGACAGGCAGAGATCAAGACGAGCTAATGGGTGACCGATTGGCGAGAAATTATATTCGGTGGTCGACAGGAAGGGGAAAACATCTGACAACGGGCAATGACACAACGGTGGTGAGTGATGATGCTATGAAATGACAGTAAGGGTCACGTCAACTCACGGAATCCTAAGAATGTGCTCTCTAACGGCGGGTCTCCCATCACGCGAAGTTGCAATGGGAATCGCTGGCGTCGCGCACGAGCCACGCGCCAGGCCGGCAGTAGGTACAGGAGTGTGTACACCCAACGGAAAAGTTGAACTCCATTCTTGTAGAGCTTACTCGGGCGTGAATCGTCGTCCTCGTCAGCAGAAAGGATTGGATGAGTAGAGGTGCCAGAGAGTGTCCATTCCTCTATAAGGATGTGCGTAGGCACCGGGTGGAGCTGGAGGCGCGTGCGAGACCCGCCAGGAGGGCAGTGGACAAGTACCTGGTTAGATGCCAACTTAGGAACAACGAGCAGCACCTGAATGGTGAACGGAAGTGGTGGCTTTGATAACGAGGAGAGCGAGCTGTACGGTCGTGTCGGCTCCTTGAACAGCTTGGCACTTGGACTCGGTATCTCCAGGTTAAACTGTGCCAACATTATGTCAAACATGTTCTTCGCATGAGACGCCTCGCATACGGACCCATATATCGGGCTTCGAGCTCGGAGGGGCGGTAGATGCAGGTGCGGCCGCGCGGGCATGATGAACGAGCTGAGCAAGCTTCAGGAAGAAGCGATGCGCTACCTGATCCGCCCTCTCACTGTCCTGGGACATTTCAGCGACAGTGACTATACTAATGCCAATGAGAGAACGGAATGAGATTAAGGAGTGTGTGATACGTGGTTAACGGTGGCTGTGGTGGTAAGCGATCGTCCCGAACAGCCATCTCTTCTCGGTGAGGCACAGAGACCTGTCCATGTGGTACTTAAGTACCAGGGGCGGCAGGTCCGGTTGGAGCGGACCTGCCTAACCTGCGCGTTCTCACGGTCACGGTCGTCTCAGTGTTCTACATATCAACTTCCTACTCCCACACTCTACATATTGCAAAGCCAGGCTCTTCAAGGAGCCCTGGCTACGAAGGTGCTCTCCAGAAATCCCATAGCGTGGAGTGAGGCCGATTTGTGAGATAGTACGTGGTATCTTTTCCATATTCTTCGATCTGCTTCATTCGGGACTAATACTGTCAGTAGGGGAAGACAACTCTGCAGGCCTGCAGGGCTGGCGTTGCTCGTCAGCGCCAGAAGGGCGGTTGTCGCACAGGAGGGCTCAGCGACATGCATCGGCATACCTGCGTCGATCTCGCATCGCGTCGCATTGCCGGTGACCCTGGGCACTCATGTTTGCACCACGCATCGAAACGATTTCGACAAATAGGGTTTTATCACCCTACTTATTCACTGTCCAAGAAAGGAAGAAGTCAGACGCCGTGATCTTCTAAAATCAGGAAAGGAGGATCGCGGCTATGAGGCCTTGAACACAGCTTTTGAACTGAAGCGAGGACTGTGGGCGACGGTCATGTATGCTGGCGGTCGCACATATATTCCATGGGAGTGACCTGCGCTACTAGACGGTCAGCGTGTGCGCTCAAATACATCATCGATGCAATGTGATTCATCCGGGCGGTGACGAACTGTACCAACATCACTATTTTTGGTTCACAACGGCGACTGTGCTTCCCCAAAAATGTTGCCATTGAGTACCAGGACTCAATCTCACCGCTCACTTCACTTAAGTGGTCAGCCGTTAGCAAGCCAACGGGGCTACTCTATTGTCAGTGCGCGAATGTGTGTAGTCAATTAAGAGCAAGACGTTTACATGTCGAGGATGATTGGAGACTATGAAACGTCTATAGCTCAACTCTACATGAAGACTTGCCCAGCTAATCCGTAAGCACAACAAAACTCATGTAAACGAAATAACGACACTGGATATCATTGCTTCGATCTTGTGGGAAGCCAAATAAAGCCCGATCTTCACTACAGCATATCAAGATGAAAGGAGTATCAGTTTTTTGCTGCATACCCTGGCTACACGAGATTACGGATGAAGCCTTTATAACATGTCTTCGGGAAAGGTGTCTTCTTCTGGGGGTGGCCATACTTCATCACCAATAGCAACAAGATCGCTCAGAAGTGGGTTCTTTCGGTTTCTTCTCGAGGGCGCTCGCGACCGTTGAGGTGGGATGGTTGGAAGGTCCGAAGTTGCATCCGTGACGGCTTCCTCGAGACATGCCTGAATTTCATCAACGCCGGGTCGGACACGAGGCTCAGCCTGCCAGCACTGCTCCATCAAGTCCCAGACCTCGTCAGTGAGCCCCAATTCAAGCGCGTCTGCCGTAGGTCGCTCGGGGCGGACACCAGTTTGGATTCGCCACGAGATACTGCCAATGTGACTGCAATCATGAAAAGGGAGCAGCCCAGTGAACACCTTGTGTAACAGTTGTAAACAGTGCACGCAACAAAGGGCATGCAGGTAGCGCACCTCCCAAGCGACCATTGCAAAAGAATATACATCGCTTGCTACTGTTGACTGAGCTCGCATGAGACCGAATCGCTCGGGATCCAAAATCTCGGGAGCAGTCCACCTGGGTGAGCACGCGGTCACGGAGAGGGTGGTAAGCTTTCCTTGATGGCATAGGGTTGTCAGACCGAAGTCGGCGAGACAAGCAACATGGTGTTCATTGATTAAGATGTTAGCCTACGATGACACCGAATGATGAATGAGACTGAATCAAATGAGATCAGGAAGGGAACTCGTACACTTTTCAGATCTCCATGAAGCACATTCATCTCATGCAAATACCGCAACCCTTCTGCAACATGCAGTAGCTGAATATTCATGAGTGACACACATAGAAGTAGGTATAATGCAACATGAAGAACCGTACCAGGACTAATCTATTGCTCGTAGGATGCGCTTGCAGGTATGCTTTGATGGTCCCGTATGGCATCCATGTGCACACAAGTGACAAGCGGAACAAGTCGGTATCGAGACCGATGAATGGCGTAATGTTCTTATGCTTCAGGTGCTTCCAGACAAGTACCTCCTTGACTAGTGCCTGCACGACGTCGTCAGCTATCGAGTGATATCCTGTGTGTCAAGTTTGCACATCGAGGTATACACTGCAGTCCGCACCTGTATATCTTCACAAGATGCTTCACCACTATCATAGCCACGCAACACTTTTATTGCCACCTCTCGGCCGCAATATTCGCCCTTCCAGATATCAGAAAATCCACCTAAGGCTTCAGGACGATTACCTGTTTTCCTTAGTGATCCAGAAGAAATGTGGAAAGACTTCGGAAAAGAACCACATGTACTACAGAGTTTTCTCAGGATCTCCAGATATCGTGACCGCAAGTTGGCATCATCCGTCAGGAAGATCAGCTGAAGCATTCAATGCAAAAGGGCATCAGCGTATTAGTAAGTGGTACTTACTATTGCACTGACCTCGTCCAGCAGCTCTACATATGGTGTTGCTTTATCTCCAGTAAAATTCGTGAGGACATCGATGCCAGACTGGCACGATAAAAACTTCTCAAATTCGCCGAGCCTGATGTACTGGTCTCGGTATCGTTCGGCCGCTTCTGTTATCCGTCCAAAGAGTACATCGAGAGCAAGCCGATGCCGCTCTTGCACATTTGCCCATAATGCTTCTGATGTCGCTACAGTGTGCACATAAGGCAGCTTGCCCCACTTTCGCGAGGCATTACGGGGCGAAGTTTGCTCTAGTGGCGGCAGCTGTGGCGAAGGATGTTGGATGGGCAAAGATTGGGGTAATCTTTGTGCATGGGATAGAGACCGTGAAGCTATCAAATGTGCCCGAGCAGGGGATAAGGGACGAGATGGGAGTGGAGTGTACTGTATCTTGCTCCGATCACGCTGGGTTTCAAGAGCCGAAGAAGCATCCCGCTCTGTGAAGTGCCATTGCGGCGATGTTGGTGGAGTAGATGATGGCTGCAGAGGCCTCGATGCTCGAGGCCGTGAGGCTATCGAGCGTGTTCGGGAAGGCGATGTTGAAGAAGACGCCTGCGGTGTGCTAAGTGGCGTCTGGCTTCGATGATGCTGAGGTCCGCGACTCGAAACTGAGTTTTGCTCAGGAAGTGATGGTTGCGGCGACGTTGGCCGCGTAGATGAAGATCGCAGAAACTTGAGTAGACGTAACCATGCGGATATCGAGCGTTTCCGAACAGGAGACATCGAAGGAGAGTCCTGTGGCGGTGTACGTGATGGCGTCTTGTTCCGCTGATACCGCGCTTCATGAGTTCGAGCCGAATTCTGCCCCAAGGACGACAGCCGTGGCGAAGTCGAAGGATTCAGAGAGCGTGGCACCCGAGATCGTGGGGTTATTGAATGTCCCCGAGAATTCAATACAAGAGGAGACGGGAGCGATACATCAATGGGGGTCCGTGCGTGAGATTCAGATGCGGTGGTAGCTATGCGGGAAAGTGCCTGCGGTGTCGACCGGGTGGTGGCAGGTGTAGAGGATGCAGGGGGTGCGCTAGCTAGACGAGCCGGACTACGGTATGAGAGCACAGCAGAAGTAGGTAGTCGCTTGTCACGGTCCAGGTGAGAGGTGGAGCCAAGAGGTCTCCGAGTAGGGCTCCGTGCAGTCCGTCGCTCCAGATGTACATAATCGAGTTCTATTTCCTTGGAGGATACGCTGTTAGGTGTTGATACCATCGAATACTTGATGTCATCGTCCCTCGCAGCACCCTTCCTCAAGAAATTGGGCTTGAGTCTGTTGATGTCTGGACTGCCACGACGAGCATCCCGAACTGCTCCAAGGAATTTCCTCTCTTCATCTTCAGTAGTAAACACTATGCGAACGCTGCCATACTGCAAACATCTTAAGTAAATGAGACTAAGCAGGTATGAATGATACGACGCACGGCATCCGTAATCATGTGAGATAGCGAACCATCCTCCGAATCGGTATAATCACTGCTATTCTCCAGTCTATACTCCCACAAAACACCCCGGGCACCATCAAGATCGACGAGCCGGAGGTAGATCACATTCTGGGTGTGATCAAGAACTAGGGCGATTGCACCGTACAATCGAGGGACTCGTCGCCTTTCGTCTGGCTGTGGACCTGCGAAGTATCGCGTGCATTTCGCACGTGCGATAGCGTATATCTTCCCCTTGGAGCTTGGGAGAACAGACTTCACCTTCGCCTCATCGTCGGAGGAGAGCGTCATTGGAATGGCCTCCGACCGAGGGTACACTTTGTGCGCGTACTTTGAGCGAAACGTGCAGATGCAGCGTTATCATCGCTCGAGGCATGGCTGCGCAATGGCAGCCACCAGAGCGCTAAATGGATGCTCGATGTCTAACGCATGTGGTTGATAGCTCACAGATCTTGTGTCGACCTCGTCTCACGTGATGTCTGTCGCTCAATTCATAAACCATAGACTTGGGCGCGACTTGGACGCCTTCTTGACGGGCAGCAAGGCACCTCCTCCGGCAAGCCTCGAAAGTCAACGTGGTGTTTTCTTGTTGACCTCTACAAGGCAGATCCACTCATTGACCACAATTGTGCAGCTTGCCACAACCAGGCACAAAAGCGAACCTCGACCAAGCGTCGCTGTTCTTCGACAATGCATGCAGATAGCGAGGTCAATATAACTATTCCGAAATCAATGGCCACATAGGGGGCTGAAACGAGCTTCCCGTGTCTATATGCCGCATGGCGTCCTCCAAAGATACTAGGATACCTGATATCTCTGGGCGCATCTCCGAATCCGCTCTCCAACACTGGTTGATCAGGTCCCAGACGGCATCGGTGAGTCCAAGAACGGCGGCCCCCATGATGCGCTTCGGGCGCATTCCCTTGAGAATGCGTCCGTATATGGCGCCCTCGTATTTGACTTCATGGAAAGGGAGAAGACCCGTGAATATCTGCAGCACGTCAGTGGCAACATATCCAGTGACATATCTATGTTCCCGCTTACCTCCCAGGCGACCATGGAGAAAGAATATATGTCGCTTTGTCGCGTCAGCTGAGCTTTCTTAAGACCGAACGCCTCCGGATCCAGTATTTCCGGAGCTATCCACCTCGAAGACCATGCCGCGACGGACATAGTGGTGAGCTTGCCTTGATGGCCTAATGCGGCCAGACCGAAGTCAGATAGACATGCCACACCATCTTCGTTAACAAGGACATTGACCTGAATTGTACGGCCTAAGGCTTGCGTCACAATTCCATAGTGGTTGTTCACACTTACGCCTTTCAGATCACCATGTACTACGCCCATCTCATGCAGATACTTCAGCCCCTCAGCGATGTCATGCAACTGTAAGTAATACAGCGAGGTCAGTGGCATAGTCGAGTGATAGTCTAAATTGAAGATATACACCAATTGGAGCCTATTACAAGTGCAGTTCCTTGACAGGTATGCCATCACTGTACCGTGAGGCATCCACTCGCAGACCAAGGACAGAGGGAAAAGCTCGCAGTCAATTCCAACGAAAGGTACGATGTTCCGATGTCGCAGATGCTTCCATACTACAGCTTCCTTTAGTATCGCCTGCGGAAGCGAGGTCGGTAGTTGCTTAAGACATCATAACAAGAGCACGCGCACCTCCAGATCCTGATGCGGTACATCGCCAGTCTCGTATCCACGAAAGACCTTGAGTGCAACTGCCCGACCTCCATAATCCCCCTTCCAGATGATAGCGAAACCGCCGCTACCTTCAGGACGTCCGGCCTGCCGTGTCAATGAGCCGGCGGCAAGCTGGAATGACTTCGGGAGCAGGCCGCTCGTCCCACATAAGCTCCTTAGTATGTCTAAGCACCGCGCCCGTAGCTCCCAGTCGTCCGCGATCATAGCGACCTAGAAATGCTCGTACATTACTAGCACCATGGGTTGGATCCGCACAACATACCTCATCTAGCAGCTCGATGCGAGGCATTGCTGCCGCTTCCGAGAACTGGAGTAGCACATCTATGCCATCTCTACTCTGTACAATGGCCTCTAGAAAAGCTCGGCTAGTTGAACCGTCTGTGGGCTCGGATTCTGGAGTATGCGCTAGTTTGTAGAGGCTTTCAATCTCTTCTCGATGACGTTGGGATAGTTCGTCCCATGCGCGATCTGTCATCTTCGAGGGGCGCACAGAATGTGCTTCGCGTACGAAGTTCTGGATGAAACCCATGTTTTCCTGGATCATGTTGCGGGATACACCATGAACCTCTAGCTCGTGAAGAAACACATTCCAGGAGGGATCCAGAGTCTGTGTTTCTGACCCTGATTGCATATATCGATCGCCTTGTGGTCCCGTTTCTGCTGACCTCTTCTTTGGAGCATGGAGTCTCTCTTTGTGTTGCAATTGTGAGTTATGGAATATGCCGGGTGAACAACGGATCGTACCCGCAGTAGGCTTTCTTGAGGCGACTTTCATGTAGAACGATCTTGCCTCGCTTTCCTCCTCGAACATGATTCCAAAAGCATGTCCCTTCTCTAGATGATGTCCCATTCAATCAACAAGACACACGATAGTGTGTACTCACATCTCCGGAAAGCCGATGGAAGGAGGGACGTTCCTCGTCGTATCTGAACTGGTCTTGTATCTCGTTCTCCCATATGACGCCCCGTGCACCAACGAGATCGATCATTCTTAGAAAGTAGCTATTTCGAGCACGATCCAAGACAAATGCGATCGCACCCGACAAGTCCGCATCCACCCACTGTTCGGACAGTTCGTCCTGATTATAGATGCGCCCACGTGCAGCGCTATAGATCTTGTTGTCTCCACTAACTATCACCGATTTGACTTTGGACCTGTCATCGGGAGAAAGTGTTCCTCCGGAGGGCATCGCTTCGAACTTCCTCAAGCTCTGGGACGAGATAACGGGGGGACGATAGCTCGCCGGAAGGACGTCGCCACGCGCCTGCACTGCCGCAGAGCGTTACGTAATGCCTGTCCGAGTAGCACGGGGACTATGATGTCGTGAGAACAGGGAGGGCGTCAAGCCCCGCTATAGCAGTATGCGGGATAGTGCCCCCTACTCTGCAAGTGCGGACATACCAGCAGAATTCTGATTGCAAAGAACGGAATGCATCAATCCCATGATGGACGTCCAGCTGCGTTTGGACTGGTTATGCTCCACGCGCCTGCCAGTGACTCACAGGTGCCTAACTTGTGAGTCGCTTTACCTAGACTTTATCCGGCGAAGCACCTCAAAGTCTATATGGCCGCTCAGACTTCGACCAGTCATGGGGCTAGTGTAGATCAACCAGTGGCCTAAATGTATCTGTGAGTATATATGGGTGTACATGATTGCAGTTTCTTGAGTGCCGGTATGCAGGAGTCAGCAATTTATCTGACGATTCGTGCAATAAGCCGGAAGAGTGACCCGATATCTCATTTCTCATTCCGGCAAGACACAGCGGTGAACACTCTTCCAAAATTCTCCATCTGTTCAGAATACCCCTAGCCTCCAAGCTCTCAGTGAAGAGCATGATGGTTCGAATTCGTCACCTCGAGCCTCGCGGCGTCGGACGAGATTGGAGGTGTGGACTGTAGCACGAATGCAATAAAGACGTTCATATGCCGGAGCAAACCCTATCAGTTCACTACGTCGTTCATGACATTCCATCGCAATCAGTCCATATCGTAGCCACCAAAGACGCGGGCGAACGGTGCGACTCCTGGCCGGGCCGAGCAACCCAGAGACGAAGCTTGTGTAAATACCCACTACTCACAAGCACTTTGGCGCAGGAGAGTCGGCGTAGGTTTTTACAGTGGAGAATGGCCTCGATGGACAACGGATAGAGCAATTTCACCGCTCTGATCGCGTGAGCGAGCGTATGTGCATCGTCAGCAGTGAACCGCTCAAACCCCGCCGTATTTACAACCCCCTCAGAGTCCGAAGTCTAGAGGGGGCAGGACGCAAGCACGACCAGACTCAACCTAGACCAGCGATCCGAGATGCCGCATGACACGCTAGTGCCAGTCCGTCCGTTTACGAGCTCTCCGGTCCGCGCCGCGTAGCTCAAGCATTTCCACAGAGAGGTCATGAGCGGTGAGCAGCCATCCACATCGCCCAGGTGACTTCACATAGAATGAAGTATCCTCGGACGCGTGGCTGAGGGAGCATGTGGGGACGCGGAGGCGCGCCTGTGGAGCGCGGCGGGTCCCGCTCCCGATGTGCACGGAGAGCGCGGTGCGAGGCTGCCCGAGTGAGTGCGGAGTGTTGGCGGTGATTTGGAGAACCTGTCCTTGAGATAATGCCCAGAGGGGGATGTATGCCCGGTCGACGGGGCGCTATGGTGCGCTTCAATTTGTGGATAGACCATGACAACATCATGGACACCGCCGCAGGAGCAGTCTGGGCGGCGAAGAATTCCATGCCACTGCTTGGCATGCAGTCCCCGGAAGAACACAGCAGAAGACGAAGCAGAGAGGGGAGACAATTCAGTACAAGCGTGGAGTGCGTCGAATAGGGGCCCGTCCCGCGAGGCTCGAGCTCGGTGGCTGACGCGGGCGCCTTGCCCGTATCTTGCAGTTGCTCGTACGACGAGCTCGAGCTACCATGGCAGCGGTCGCATCCAGACTGACGAACTCATGGTGCAGCACAATGTCCAGCGACGCTAGAACTCCAACAACTACACGACGGTCTCTCTGGTCCCCTCAGCCGCACGCACCAGAAGCGTCGCGCCCACATGCGATCACGCGCCGAAGCCCGCGAGTCACGCACACCGCGCGACTTGCGCTATCGCCGCGCGCGATGGCGCAGCGGGTGTCTACGGTATACCCGCCTACCCGCCTCGCGTGTCTCGCCTCCCGGCCCCCTTCGCAGCTTCGCCCGCCTGCTGAATCTGATCTGATGTCCGTCGCGTCGCGCCGAAGCGCAGATCGGTGTCTCTGACTTCTGCGCACGCGACCTCCCGGGCTTCTGGGTGCTCGCGGCAGTGCACCGCGAGCGTACACGAGCGATCGCACGCGCAATTTGTGGCGCGTCGCTAGGTGTGCACGCGAGGTCTCGCTCGCGTGCAGGTTTTGGGGCGCGCGCAGCACACGACCGGGCGGCGAGAAGACGAGAAGAATTTCATGAGACCGTGTGCGGTGCGCGGTGCGCGGTGGGTTAACGTGGCGAAGGACAACGAAGTAGCGGCGAGCACACGCCGGCAGCGACGCCACGAAGACGCAGGGCCGCGCTGGTCCTGCATGCGTGTACGTCTTCGAGCCCAACAATTACGTGACCGAGGGACACAGGTGAAGTGTCCGTGACGGTGTCGTCGTCGCAAGGGGCTGCATTCCGAGTCCTTCACAATGTCACGTACGGTGTCCAGCGACGAGAGGACGAGCTGCGTTCCTGTTCGAGGCGCGAGCCGGCGGACAGCGATCGCAATATATCACGCGCAGAAACGGATCGAGCGGGTCAGGCCTTCAGGAGAGGAGACGTCGACGATCGAAAAATTTACGGCAGGGTAAACGGGCGCGCGCCCTGTGTAGGTGCGGGCATGCATATGGGAAGTCTAAAGGCCCCGAGGGCGCAACGCGCGTCAACGGGGCGCGTCAACTGCCTCTGTCTGTCCTTCTGTCGCTGTCTCCGCCTGCCTCGCTGCAAGAGAGATCATGGCAATCATCGGATGTGTGCAGGAACCAGGGTGCGGTCTGTCGTGGTGGGAACGGGAAGACAGGAAGCCAAGGTACCATCTGGACGGCCGTCCGCCAACCAAGGCAGCTGATCTGAAGAAGCGGGGAAGCGATTGCTTCGCTGTACTAGCCATTCGCGGGATCTGTCAACTAGCAAGATGATTGAGTGGCCGAAGTTGTCTCGTGGGCTGATGGAATGAACAGGCTATTACATTGTGCTCGCTCTCGCTCGCAGGGAGGTGCTAAAGATACACATGAGCCGGAGCCGAGAGAAGAGGTGCCGCTCAATGAGCACTGCATTCCGAATTCATGTCGCCGGAGTGCTGTTCATCCTGAGGAGACGCTGGCTGCAGATGATGAGGCGGAGGGTATCGGTGGCGCCGAGCGGTGGCGCGGATGCTCCGGAGTGAGAGATAAGGGTTGAACTTGTCAGGAACGCCCAAGCGGTCGAACCGAGCTCGCGGGTAGGCCTGGACAAATCAGCGCACGCGGTCTCCACGCTGCGATGAAATGCAATCTCGTCCCTGCGGGGCAACATATGACGTTGTGAGAACATACCAATGGAACGAAGCAAGCGACGCGCAACTTCGAGAAGACCAAGGGCAGAACGCCGCCGTGAAACGCAGAAAACATCCGACGACGGTCGACAAGGCAGCTGAGATTACATTGTCAAGCCCGACAGCCCAAGACACAGAATTCGGAATCGGAATCGGAATTGTCGCGCGCGGTTCGATGCGACGTGCGCCTGCAGATCTTCTTGCCTGAGCCACCGCAAGCCACGAGAGAGCCACGACGCCGCGCGAAAATGAAGATGACTCCTACTTGCCCAGACGGACGCCGCCAGAGATAAGCAAAAGGCTCGGGGATCGAGCTGACGCAAGATGGAGAACAGAAAATAGAACGGGCTGTGGCCAAGCACGCTAGCGTAAGACGAGCTGGATGTTTCGCAAAATTTCTGGACGAGCACGGCGTCGATCCCGATCGGCGCGCGTCGGCCTGTACGGAGCTGCTTATTGCCGGATAAGGGAGATCCTCCAACCGGACCAATGAGATACACCCGCGTGTGACACCGTAACGGGCGATTGCGTGAGCCATTTGTCAGCAGAAATGTCCCTCTTTTAGGAATCAAGTTCGTTCTCCGACAGGGGCGCGCGCAGGCAGCGTCAGCACAGGGCAGCCAGCTCATCGTATTCTCTGTTCACAAGCTCGCTGTTCTCGCTGCTTCTCCTGATGAATTGAACTCACAATGTCGGCAACAGCATGGCATGACGTGGCTGGGGTAGCCGCATAGTGAAACTCACGGCGAGCTCATCCGAGCTGTGCGCGGAACGGCTGGGGATGAAACAGGACGTGACGTGACTGGCGGGGGCGGATGGAAGCTCACCCCGCAAAGCTAGCGTGCGCTGCTCATTTATCCCGACAACTGCCAATCGCAGCACATCAGTCGAGCAAACGCTGGATTGGGTCTAGCAGCTGCGAGACGAGCCGCGACAAACCGCGGCGAGCCGAATTATCGTGCGTTTTCGGACCTGGATGTGCTGGTTTGCTTATCGTTTTGCGGGGCAGAGAGCCGGCGAGGCTGACTCGTCGGGGAGGGTGAACATTTGTCCCCTTGTGGCGCTATCCGCGGCGGGCCCATCGCCCGCCGTCCCGCACATTTTCGTGCGGATGTCGGTGCTCGTGGAGGCAGGTGAGCATGGCGTGCATCGTCGAGAATTGGCAAAGATGTCGAGAAGATGACCCGGCAGGCACGGGCTGGCGCGCGAGTGGGGACGAGAAGTGGATGGGCAGGCGCTATGGCATCAGCAGCACGCATACCTGGGTGCCGGACTCCAGTCGCCAGATGCGCCATATGCTCCATGTCAGATGCAGCCGTGTCACGCGCTCGTATAAAACTAAACACCCGCCGACAAAATCTTCTTCGCATACTTCGTTCACCGAGTCCCCCCCGTCCCCCACGGCTCGTTTGCTCGTCGCAGCTCTTGCTCGACGTCCTCACTGAAGTGTCCCCCGACCGTCCCGCTAACGCATCCGACTGCGAGCAGCATGGCTGGGCTCCAGACAGACACTGATATCATGGCTGGCCTCGCGGAGGCGAAGCGTCGCGACGTCGTCTACGAGAAGAACGTCGCGTCGTCCTCCATTGACCACGAGTCACACGAGCTCGACGGTATCCACGACGGTCTCGAATTTCCTACTCACGAGGAGCGAGACACCCTCCGCCGTGTTCCCGACAATGTTCCATGGAATGCATACCGTGAGTCGCGTTGCATCACTCGACACGTCGCCGTTGTGTTCTGACCCTCGCAAAAGTCATCGCGTTCGTAGAACTGGCCGAGCGGTTCTCGTACTACGGCACGTCTGTCGTCTTCACCAACTTCATCCAGCAACCTCTTCCTTCACGCACCGGTGCGGGCTTCAAGAGCGGCCAGTCCGGTGCGCTCGGCATGGGTGAGCGCGCCTCTACCGGTATCACGACCTTCAACTCGTTCTGGGTGTACGTTATCCCCTTGTTCGGCGCGTACATCGCGGACACACACTGGGGTCGTTTCAAGACCATCTGTTACTCCGTTGCGATTGCCCTTATCGGCCACGTCCTCCTCGTTGTCTCTGCCATCCCTGGTATCATCGACAAAGAGCACGCCTCACTCGCTATCTTCATCGTTGCGATCATCGTCATGGGTCTCGGTACCGGTGGTTTCAAGGCGAACATCTCCCCGCTCGTTGCTGAGCAATATAAGCGCACGAAGCTCTTCATCTCGCACACCAAGTCTGGCGAGCGAGTCATCGTCGACCCCACGCTCACTACCTCCAGAATCTACATGGTGAGTTCTCTTTGATCGCATCAGGCGCGCAATGTACTGATGCGCCATCGTAGTATTTCTACTTGTTTATCAATATCGGGGCTCTGGTTGGCCAGATCGGCATGTCGTACTCCGAGAAGGTAAGCGCCTTCCCGATTTGGTCATTAGCCTGCGCTCACATCCTCTGTGCTCGTGCAGTATGTCGGCTTTTGGCTCGCATATACCCTTCCCACTGCCGTTTTCATGCTGTGTCCCATTGTCCTCATGATCGGTAACTCGCGCTATGTGAAGTCGCCGCCGCAGGGCTCCGTCCTCGCCGCCTCGCTCCGTCTCTGGCGCTACAACATGAAGGGCCGCTGGTCCTGGAACCCGTACACCACCTACAAGCGCCTCACCGCGCCCGACTTCTGGGAGACCGCGAAGCCGAGCAACTACAAGGGCGAGGACCTTCCCGCCTGGATGACCTTCGACGACCAGTGGGTCGATGAGGTCAAGCGTGGGTTTAAGGCGTGCTCCGTCTTCATGTGGTACCCCATCTACTGTGCGTCTTATCTCCCTCCCTAGCGCTTCGCGCTCCGCGGACCTCGTGCTGATGCTGGCGTAACCGAACAGGGCTCACGTACAACCAGCTGAACAACAACCTGACGTCGCAGGCCGCGACCATGGTCACGAACGGCGTCCCGAACGACGTGCTGTCGAACCTCGACCCCATTGCGCTCATCATCTTCATCCCCATCTGCGACCTGTTCATCTACCCTGCGCTGCGTCGTGCGGGTCTCAACTTTAGCCCGCTCAAGAAGATCACGCTCGGCTTCTTCACTGGCGCCGCGGCGATGGTTTGGACCGCCGTCGTGCAGCACTACATCTACAAGCGCAACCCGTGCGGGTACTACGTCACCACCTGCGAGGACGCCGCCGGCAACGCGCTCACGTCCGACCTCAACGTGTGGATCCAGACCGGCTCGTATGTCCTGATCGCGTTCTCGGAGATCTTCGCATCTATCACCGGTCTCGAGTACGCGTTCACGAAGGCGCCGAAGAACATGCGCTCGCTCGTCATGGCCATCTTCCTGTTCATGTCCGCGATCGCGAGCGCGATCGGCGAGGCGTTCGTCTCGCTCTCGGATGACCCGCTGCTCGTGTGGAACTACGGCGTCATGGCCGTGCTTGCCGTCATTGCCGGAACGATCTTCTGGTTCCAGTACCGCGAGCTGGACGCGCAGGAGGACGAGCTCAACGCGCTCGCCGAGGGCCACATGAACGACGATTAGTGCGGAGTGCCGCGCGCGCGTGTATGCTGCGTCGTGCCGGTGCCTACTTGGCCCGCCGACGCCCCCTTGTACTCCTTATGATGACCACCCACTGTGATATCCAATATATCCACGTTTGCGCCTGGGTCCCGGATGCTTGTACGTTATGACCTTGATATTTTGTGTGCGCATCTGCTGCCCGATGTACGGTGCGGGGTTTGGGTAGGATAGCCTAATGTAATGGTTTTGCATCGATCCAAAAGTCTCTTCTCAATTTCTTCGTCTTCGTTGAAATGCTGCAAGGACCCGGTGACATTGCTCTGATGATCGCCAGCCCAAGAGCTGTGCAGAATTTGGACACCAGACACCAACCGCTCAAGTTTCGGGGACCCCAGAGACCGGGTACCACCCCCGCTTTCCTGTCCAATGAGGCGAACTTGAAGTTGTGCCATTGAAGTACCAACGCTTTCCTTCGCATACTGATGTGGCTTCAAGAGGTTTGTGTCCCGCACTCAGCAGACGTCTTATTCTGTGTCCGAGGGCAGTCGAACTGTCGGTAGAGGCGTGACAAATCGTGGCAAAGTCCGTGACATGACAGCACGTAATGTAACACCGTGACTAGCCTTGGGTACTGTTTGCGTATTTCAGGCCGATTTTGGGCATTTTGGTGGCTAAATCTCATGGAAATTTGCCTGGGTCCTAGCCACCCTCCTATAATGTTGGCCGCGGGCTTGCGAGACTACTATAACGGGTGACTGCGTCAGCCATGTGTCAGCAATGTCTCTCTCTTTAAGGAATGCAATTCGTTCTCCGACAGGGGCGCGCGCAGACAGCGCAGCCAGCTCATCATGTTCTCTGTTCACAAGCTCGCTGTTCTCGCTACTTCTCCTGATGCATTGAATTCGCAATGTCCATGACGTGGCTGGGGTAACCGCATAGTGAAACTCACGGCGAGCTCATCCGAGTTATGTGCGGAACGGCTGGGGATGAAACAGGACGTGACGTGACTAGCGGGGGCGGGTGGTTGAAGCTCACCCCGCAAAGCTAGCGTATGTTGCTCATTTATCCCGACAACTGCAGCACATCAGTCAAGCAAGGGGCTGAATTGCGTCCAGCAAGTGCGAGATGAGCCGAATATCGTGCGTTTTCGAACCTGAATGTGTTGCTTTACTTATCGTTTTGCGGGGTACATAGAGACTCGAGAGTCGGCGAGGCTGACTCGTCGGGGAGGGTGAACATTTGTCCCCCCCCCTCGTGGCGTTGTCCGCGGCAGGCCCGCCGCCCGCCGTCCCGCACATTTTCGTGCGATGCCGTCGTGTCACGCGCTCGTATGAAACTAAACACCCGCCGACAAAAACTTTTTCGTGTACTTCGTTCACCGAGTCCCCTCCGCCCCCCACGGCTCGTTCGCTTGACGCAGTTCCTGCTCGACGTCCTCATTGAAGTGTCCCCCGACCGTCTGCTACCGCATTCCGACTGCGAGCAGCATGGCTGGGCTCCAGGCAGATGGAGATGTCGTGGCCGGCCTCGCGGAAGCGAAGCGGCAAGACGTCGTCTATGAGAAGAAGGTCGCGTCGTCCTCAATCGAACACGAGTCACACGAGCTCGACGGTATCCACGACGGTCTCGAATTTCCTACTCATGAGGAACGAGATACCCTCCGCCGTGTTCCCGACAATGTCCCATGGAACGCGTACTGTAAGTCGTGTCGCGCTGACCGACTTGTCGCCGCCGTGTGCTGATACTCGCAAAAGTCATCGCGTTCGTAGAACTGGCCGAGCGGTTCTCATACTGCGGCACGTCTGTCGTTTTCACCAACTTCATCCAACAACCCCTCACGTCACGCACCGGTGCGGGCTTCGCGAGCGGTCAGTCCGGTGCGCTCGGCATGGGTGAGCGCGCCTCTACCGGTATCACGACCTTCAACTCGTTCTGGGTGTACGTTATCCCCCTGTTCGGCGCGTACATCGCGGACACACACTGGGGTCGTTTCAAGACCATCTGTTACTCCGTCGCGATTGCGCTCATTGGCCACATCCTGCTCGTTGTCTCCGCCGTCCCCGGCATCATCGACCAGGAGCACGCCTCACTCGCGATCTTCATCGTTGCAATTATCGTCATGGGTCTCGGCACCGGTGGTTTCAAGGCGAACATCTCACCGCTCGTCGCTGAGCAGTACAAGCGCTCAAAGCTGTTCATTAGCCATACCAAGTCTGGCGAGCGAGTTATCGTCGACCCCACACTCACTACCTCCAAAATCTACATGGTGAGCTATCTATATCATCATCAGGCGCGCAATAATGTACTGATGCGTCATCGCAGTATTTCTACTTGTTCATTAATATCGGTGCTCTGGTTGGTCAGATCGGCATGACGTACTCCGAGAAGGTATGTACGTTCCCGATGTGGTCATCAGTGCGCGCTCACATCCTCCGTGCAGTACGTAGGTTTCTGGCTCGCGTATACCCTTCCCACTGCCGTCTTCATGCTGTGCCCCATTGTTCTCATGGTCGGTAACAAGCGCTATGTGAAGTCGCCGCCGCAGGGATCCGTCCTCGCCGCCTCGCTCCGCCTATGGCGCTACAACATGAAGGGCCGCTGGTCCTGGAACCCGTACACCACCTACACGCGCCTCACCGCGCCCGACTTCTGGGAATCCGCAAAGCCGAGCAACTACAAGGGCGAGGAGCTTCCCGCCTGGATGACCTTCGACGATCAGTGGGTCGATGAGGTCAAGCGTGGGTTCAAGGCGTGCTCCGTCTTTTTGTGGTACCCCATCTACTGTGCGTCTTATCTTCCTGCCTAGCGCTCCGCGGAGCTCGTGCTGATGCTGCCGCGACCGAATAGGGCTCACGTACAACCAGCTGAACAACAACCTGACGTCACAGGCCGCGACCATGGTCACGAACGGCGTCCCGAACGACGTGCTGTCGAACCTCGACCCCATTGCGCTCATCATCTTCATCCCCATCTGCGACCTGTTCATCTACCCCGCGCTGCGTCGCGCGGGTCTCAACTTTAGCCCGCTCAAGAAGATCACGCTCGGCTTCTTCACTGGCGCGGCGGCGATGGTTTGGACCGCCGTCGTGCAGCACTACATCTACAAGCGCAACCCGTGCGGGTACTACGTCACCACGTGCGAGGACGCCGCCGGCAATGCGCTCACGTCCGACCTGAACGTGTGGATCCAGACCGGCTCATATGTCCTGATCGCGTTCTCGGAGATCTTCGCATCTATCACCGGTCTCGAGTACGCATTCACGAAGGCGCCGAAGAACATGCGTTCGCTCGTCATGGCGATCTTCCTGTTCATGTCTGCGATCGCGAGCGCGATCGGTGAGGCGTTCGTACCGCTCTCGGACGACCCGCTGCTCGTGTGGAACTACGGCGTCATGGCCGTGCTTGCCGTGATCGCGGGCACGATCTTCTGGTTCCAGTACCGCGAGCTCGACGCGCAGGAGGACGAGCTCAACGCGCTCGCCGAGGGCCGCCTGAACGACAGCGAGCACTAATGAGTGCGGCACGCGTGTATGCTGCCTATGTGCCTGTGCCTCCCCGTCCCAGCGACGTCCCCTTGTACTCTTTTTGATGACCACCCACTGTCATATGATATATCCACGCTTGCGCCTGGGTCTCGGCTGCTAGTACGTTATGACGTAGGTATTGTGTGTGCGCATCTATGCTGCCCGATGTACGGTGCGTGGTCACGGTAGGATAGCTTAATGTAATGCTTTATTGTCAATCCAAAAGTCAATTTTTGGATATGCCGTGTAAAGACGCAAGCTCCATCCGACTGCCTCAGCGTGGTGGTTAGCACTGGGAGGTGAACTGTAGTACCATCGATTGGCGAGACGCACACCGCCAGTACGGATATGTTGGCTAGTGGAAGTATTGTGAGATACAATCACTGATTCATCTCCGGATCAGGCTAGCTGCACCGCTTATGTAGCAGCCCTTAAGTTGTTCCCCCATGGTGATGCATAGACGAGAGAGTCAAACAGACCTGCTACATAGTGCTTAGGTACATGACGTCATGTGTTCACGTGACCTATCAGAATTAGCTCTGGCTCACTCCGCCGAAGAGGTTGAATCCGTAAAATCCGCGCCGTCTTTCACTTCAGCAGTAGCTTGGGGACTTAGCTCGCCGTCTGGGTCGAGAGTCGCCGCTCATATGCACTTCTAGTTGTCGCCAGTCTATGGTGGCTCAACTTCTGAACCCTTCTGTCGAGGAAAGCTCTCAGAACCCGTTTGCTAGCACCCACCTACTGCCTATCAGCGCATGGGGCCATTGGCCGGTGTCGAATGGTGCATAATAGTGACGCATGGTCTTGGAGGGAAGTCTCCTTCTTTTGGAATGCATACTTTCACTTCGAGATGATGCTGTGCTTTGGTCTGAATCGCAAAACAGACCACCATGGTCGCGCTCACTCTGTAGGGCTCTGCAACACCGCCGGTTGCGCCCACGCGACTCTCAGCGAGTATGTCTGATTCAAGAAGTATTGTGCGCCGTGCACTGCCCATACGGTGTTATTATCACTCATCAATTTGACAGAATACGTTGAGAGAACATGACGAAAGCGAGAGCTGTGCGAAATGCTGCGCTCACGGATCGATCGCCGGCGTCAGCGTCAATCAGCTCAGGGCGACACCGGTTCGTTAGTAGGGGGACCCGCAGTCCACATAACGTTCCCGGACGCCATTTACCGCAATAGCCAAAGGGCTGCCGACTCAAATTTTACCAGTCTAGCTCCCATACCCACACTCTCTTCGTTGCTAGTCAACTTGTCTCCCTTGCGAGGTTGCAGAGAGTGCGCGTGAGCATCTGGCACCATACGACTGAATACGTGAGCAGTTGAACGTTTACTTGATTCCTGTGGACCTGAGTCCGGACGAATCCTAGCTAGACTTGTTCGTCTGGGATCTAGGCATTCAACCAGTCTGCTCTCGATGGGCTCGCTGACTTCTCCACCTGTGGAGTACTCCTCTTTTATCTCGAAATGGTGTCATTCGGCCCCAGCATCTTGTAGCACGGAACGACTCTGGGCAACTGGATCACCAGAGTCTGTTCACTCTCCGCCCTGGTCTTGGAGCGCTGCTGCGGATGCTATCGACGCAACTCAGCTCTCGAATAAGCTAGTATCGTCACCGTTTGAGCAGGAGGATGCAGTTCTACGAGTGTCCGCCTTGTCCGCCGCGCCGCGGTTCTCTCCTGCAACAGAAACTGTTGACCGGGTTACATTAGAAGGTCTCGTCAAGTCGCGAGAGGGCGTTAGCTTTCTGCTTGGCTTGAGGGGCGAAGAGGCGGCATCATGTATAGAGGTCCTCGATGAGGTATCAAGTGGTCTGCATCTCATGCGGTGTAGCGTACTCATCTCGAGCTCCGCGTCGAATTTCGCAGGTCATCGGTTCGACAGAAAAATCAAGTCTCAAATGCCGATGTCTCGAAGTGCTCAGGAAGCTTTGTGGAGTAACTGGGTTGCTCCCATACTCTTTCCATTTGTCTTCTAGGTCCTTGAAGCGCAAAGGACGCAGGCCTGAGGCAGCTGGAGGCTATGCAGATATCTGGAGGGGAGATTACGATGGCCGAGAGGTGGCAGTGAAGGTCTTCCGCGGGTACGACAGCAGCGGTGTCCCGCCTCTAGACATGAAGGTGTGTTCCACTGCATCGCCGAACTGGACTTCTCTGATTGCTCTGTCGTAGGCGCTGCTTAAGGAGGCGGTGGTATGGAAGCACCTGCGACATCCTAATATTGTGCCATTTGTTGGCATTGATACTGAGATGTATCCGCTATCACTCGTCTGTGAATGGATGCCACATGGGACCATTACTGCATATATACTTAGTGACCCGACAGCGGATAGGCTGAAGCTAGTGAGCACCCTAGAGTTCGATTTTGTGGGCCAAGGCGATTTCCTCACTCCACTACAGCTTAAAGACATCGCAGAGGGACTACAATACCTACACGATATGAACGTCGTGCACGGCGACCTGAAAGGCGTAAGCCGTTGATCTGAACCTCCCGCATTAAGCGACCTATACTGATGCTTCCTAGGCCAACGTTCTTATCAATGACAAACATGTGGCATGTCTCGCCGACTTCGGGTTAGCGACCCTGAGCCACCATGGCAAACTCACGACGCTCTCCGTAACCGCGTGGTCTCCGCGATGGACGGCTCCCGAGGTGTTCGATCCCGAACAGTTTGGGCTCACACGCGCGACGCTCTCCTCGCAGAGCGACATCTATTCATGGTCGATGGTTGCCTGGGAGGCACGTCCTGCTCATCACACCCGCCGCTGTCTAATTCTAATCTGAATCCAGGTCTTCTCAGGACTGCTGCCGTTTCACGACTGCGGACACCCAGGCGCGATCCCGTGGCGTGTCCTTAGCGGGATGCGCCCGCCGCGCCCGGCGGAGGCGCTCACTGTGGGCCTTACCGACGACGTCTGGGAACTGATGCAGCGCTGCTGGCAGCCAGACCCTCGTGTACGGCCCCGGATCTCTGACGTGCTGACGTGCCTGGCAGACGCAATCCAGCATGCGACGCTTGCGCGGTTGGAGGGCTATCTAACCTCGCCGCTAAGCATCGTCTTCGCCGAGTCAGACCTCCATGATCTGTTCGGTACCAACTTCGTATAACGGGCGCATTTCACTGTATACCTCACGCCAACTTCTCTACACACCCGGATACCATTCAGTCCCGGATACCATTCAGTTCTGTTCCCCACGTACCAAGCGGTATCTCTGGTTAGCACTGGAAGGTGTAGCTGTACCCCTACGGTTGTTCGACAGCCGCAGGGAAGAGTTGTCGATGGCGCGCACTCGAATGGTTTCTCAGAGGGCCGCATAATCTGGCCGATGCCACCGCGTCAGCCTTTCTGAACGCGTATGACAAAGCCTGCGCGATCAGATGAGTGGAAGCGGGTAACCGTCTGTGAGCACGATATCGATGATGGGCTTACAGATCCCGCAGTCTGGGAGGACCTCATTCGCATGACGGATCCGTTGGAACCGCGGGTAGTTGAGGGCGGCGGAGATCACCTATGCTCGAAATGTCACAAGAAGTCGGTAGATGTAGCTGTGAAAGATGGGCATGAGCTCTTGCCGAGGCTCCCGACTTTCTTTGGGCTAGCGATGGACTGACTAGTCAAACGAATTTGACCGGTTCCCAAAGAGAGACGAGGTGATATGTTTGTTTTAAGTCCCTGAACAAATGTCAATAAACAATTCACGTTGCAGATGATTGACAATTATAGCATGATCGCCACTGTCATGCGTCGTCTCACAAGACAAAGTATCCGTGTTAGTGGCAAGGATGGTCTATTATGGCTGCATAGATGTAACGAAGCCTAAGACTGTGCTTCCGATACCTGTCTCCGAGCTCTTCGCTTAGCTCTCCACTTAGGGCCCTTCAGCATAACCAAGGGGACAATCGGGAAGACCGCGGCGCATAGCCCTGAGAGAAGGACGTATGTCCACCCGATGCCGATCGCGTTCAGGATGAGGTTAATCACAGACACGCAGGCCGCTCCGAAGGAGCATCTCACAAGATTATTCTAGATCGTTCCGTGAGCGCGCACTTTTATCATCGATGAGGATCACATACGCAAGCGGTAATAGAGGAACTCATTTCCGGCGCAAGGTCGACCAGTACGGTTGTCACGATGCTGGCGATTGCGACAGTCGACCAACCGACTGTGAATCCGAAGTCAGATCGTCTAACCTCGCGAAGCACTTGAAACGCGGATCACTCACTGAAGAATAGGAGTACCAACGGCCCGGCGATCGACGCTCCCTTGTCGAGACACCAGCCATAGCCAATGCACGTAACAATGAAGACAGTGATGTACACTGGCATCGTCCTCAGCCTAGCATGCTCGATCGGAAAGTGCTCTTCCATCGTAACATGCTCTGCCTGCGCCTTCTCCACCTCACCGCTCTCCTGCGCTCGGCGCATGAGCGTCTGCCTGATTCTCCGATAGTCGTGATCCAGAAGCCGCCCTGTGACAACCCCACCGATTATCATGCCGCCACCGATTGACAGGAAGCACAGCCCGATTTCTATCTCGCTCAACACTGGGTAGACGGTCTGGAAGAGCGAGGAGACACTAGCGACCACCGCGTAGAAGACTGCATATGGGATAGCTTGGTAAAGCAGGAGGAGAGAGACGTCTGGGTAGAGGAATAGGAGCAGAGGGTTCCTGAACTTTCGCACTGGGGCTCGTGCGGACGGGTCGGCGCTGAATCGGCCACGGCCTATGATGGGGAAGAGGGGTCTGTACAGATGCGGGGGTGGAGTACTTCCGTCACCAACGATAGCTCGAAGGGTCTCTGGGAGTATTCTGACATACAAAAAGACATAAAAAGTCGTTTAGAGTTCGACTGCTCGAGTACAGAACTTACGCAAGGGTCAGGACGAAGCACACCATCGTCGCTATGCAAAGGAACCAGAATATTGCTCTGAGCAGAGATCAGCCATGAGATTGGTCAAACAGTACTGGAACATACCGCCAGCCGAAACCTTGTGCGAGCAGGCCTCCAAGCACAGGACCAATACATGGGCCAACCTATCAACGCTCAGACCTGTCTTCACTGAGATAACAAGAGGTGATTATACCATAGGTCCAACATTCCACAATCCGAAGTATCTTCCACGCTCATGAGGGGCCGAAATGTCACCAATCACGCCCGCACCTGCGAATTGTAGTTTGTCAGACCAGCTGACAAACAGAAGATTGTATCATCACTTACCGAGAGCGATAGTACTGGCAGAACCCGCGGCTTGTACACAGCGCAACACGAGGAGAAGCCAATAGGCGTTTGTCGGCACAAGCGCGAGACCGACGCAAGAGAGAGCCAATACGAGCAAACACGCAAGTAACGTAGGCCGTCTGCCCGCCCTGTCGGCTAGAGTGCCCCAGAACATAGGTGCTGAGCAGCCCTCATCAATAACTGTAGTAATGTGACAGGTAAAGACGGCCATACAAATGCCTTGGAGGACCATGTAGACCGTTACGGTCAGGTTGATAAGCTCGGTCGATTTGTGGAACGCAATTGTCAGCAGAGGGATGGCAGGGAGATAGATGTTGGCGGTGAGCGGGCTGGTAAAAATTAATGATTTAAGGTTACAAGAATTGGTTTTTCGAGAAGACTTACCTGAAAATTCCAGCAAGCGAAGCAGTGCAGACGATGAGCCATTTCTCGGACGGTGTGTAGATACTATATGGTCTATGCTCTGGAGGCTCTTCATCATTGACGGCTGGGGGCAGGCCTTCATTTTCGGATATGGCGAGATGATTGAGGATCATGAGTGCAGTGCGGGAGCTTTATCAGTAACCCACTTACCCTCCACATTCACAAGAGAGATACCGTTATCTTGAGGCATTACAGGACCTCCTGCAGAGTTCTCTACGCGTTGTGGGTCGGTCATAGTGGTTGTTATGTAGGACTTAGGCTTCCCTGAGAGGGACAAAAGCAGAGCGAGAAACCTCAAGCACGGGTCCAGGGCTTTTATGACCCACGCTCGCCTACACCGCCTATTTGCGGAGAGATGGGTACACGAGGGGCGCGCAACCGAACAGGGGCCGCGACTGCAGCTGCGAATGCGATGCATTGCTACTCTGTCCGACGTCTATGTAGCTGGCAAGCTGCCAGTGTGCGCTCGATTTGTGCGCACACATCGTTTTCTGTACTGGACCCGATGGATAATATATGAACATTTGGCCCAGACCAAGATGTGTGACTGTGTGCAACAAATGTCCTCAACAGCACGGTGCAAGCTGACAGGTCGGGTGAACTGCTCACATGGGATTAACATCGACCGACTGCTATATGGACCGGCCATATGGGACAGGGAGACATCATTTTGTCTTCATACATATGGTGCCCTGGTATCCCACATTCCATCTATAGAGCGCGTGTCAGCTGTATTATACACGCTCTCCCGGAGTATACTACACCGCTAACTTGCGGAGACATGGGTACACGTGGTACGTGCAGTTGGACAGGAGCCGCGACTGCAGCTGCGATAGGACCCCGGCATTAGCACCTACTATGTTAGATCCTGGTGCGGACAAAAATGGGGGTCAAAATGGCCTGAGGTTAGATCCTTCTGCGGACAAAAATGGCTGCGCTGGAGCGCAACCGACTCGGATGTGCTACAGTACGGCTGCCTGGACTGCCTACTGCGACTCGACTCCCCGGAGGATCCGCATTCTTGCCCGAGTAATGTCTCTACTGATCCAGCGTCTGTGGAAATTCTATTGCTTTAAGCTGTATCTGCGCTTGCTTTTGCAGCCTTTTGCTCACGTTGTCTAATCTGAGTTGTGGTCGTGTCTCGACCGTTTTCCGACCGAATGTGCTCCTCGGTTCCGGAATAGCGCCCGAATAGCTCGTGGAGGAAATTTCAGTGGGTTTGGAGGGTGGCGACCCGGTGAACCACGTAGCGTTCGGCCCCGCGAACGCGGGGAATTCTTCTTGGATTCTTCACTATTTCTGGCAATTTTCTAAGGTTAGGGCAATCATGCGGACAAAAACGACGCCTCTAGGGTAGGCTCGATCCTGATGTGGACAAAAACGCCCCAAATGAGGCAAATTTGGATCTAACATCTTGGGGGATATGCCGGGTCCTGCTGCGATGCATTGTTACTCGGTCCGACGTCTATGTAGCTGCCAGTGAGCGCCCGAGTTATGTGCACACATCGTTTCTTACAGTCTGGCTCCACTCTGTATGAAGACCGTATGACCATTAGGAAACTGTCGTGTTGACTTGGAGCATCTTACCTTCCTTTTGAGCCTTAAAGCCTTGAAGGCGTCTTTCCCGCCTCGCTAGCGCGCAGTATCTCGAAAGGCATTCAGCAAGACAAGTACTGACGAAATGAGTAGTAGTAGGACTCCCCATGAGCTCATCACGGAGAACGGCGGGCCACGAAGCCAGCGCGCCCGACACTGACGCGAACGAGTCCCGATTTGGTAATGGCCGCGCCGCCTCAGTAAGATTTGGCGCGGTGCTGGGTGCGGTCGCCGAGTCTTACTCTCATTGCACGACTCCTACTCCTACTACTTTCGTATAGACTCAAGGCACTCTAAGACAAGATGTTATTCTTATTCTCCTGATGTGAATCTGTGGATTTCAGCTAGACTGCACTTGGTCTCCAGAATTCACGCGCACCTGAGAGACGTCAGAGCGTCACATGGTTTCCAGCCGTCCGCAAGATGGCAGTGTAGTCGCATCTATTGGTATCGTCAGGGTCAACGCCGAAAGACGCAATTCTGCGGGTGTCTGCTACGTCCACCCCACTGCGCTACTCTTCTGGAACAGGTCCAATTGATTGAGTAACATTAGAGGGTCTCGTCAAATCGCGAGAGGGAGTTAGTTTTCTGCTTGGCTTGAGGGGCAAGGAGGCCGCGTCGTGTATAGAGCTACTAGAATCCAGATGAGGGAGGTATCACGCAACCTTTGCCCCTGAAATTGCATCGCACTAATCTCGGTCCCTGCAGGCGGTGGGTTCGACTGAAAGTGAAGACGATGCCTTGAGGTACCCCGGGAGCTGTGCGGAGCATCCGGCTTGCTCACCAGGAAGATCTTGCGTCGATTTTGACGCCTTTTGCTTACCTTTCAAGGCTTACCAGCGTCTTCGCTGCCCTGTCGCGCGTCGCAAAGGCGTCCAAGACATGCAAAAGTACCGAAAAGGCAGGCAAGTGAAGTGGAGATGTTCCTGATGCGCTCTCCCATGTTCTTTTCACCTCTCTTCCGGGCCCTTGAAGCGCAAGGGACGCAGGCCTGAGGCTGCTGGAGGCTACGCGGATATCTGGAGGGGAGACTATGACGGCCGTGAGATGGCAGTGAAGGTCTCCAGTGGCTATGACAGTAGTGGCGTTCCACCATTAGACATAAAGGTGCGTATCGTTTTCAGGCGATTCAGAAGTCGCATCTCCGATCTTGCGTTGTAGGTGTTGTTCGAGGAAGCCGTAGTGTGGAAACACTTGCACCATCCCAATATAGTGCCCTCCGTTGGCATTGATACGGAGATGTATCCTCTATCACTCGTCTGTGAATGGATGCCACATGGGAGCATTACTGCATACATACTGATTACTGAGCGACCCGACAGCGGATAGACTGAAGCTAATAAGCACCCTGGATCTAAATCTCATTGATCAAGGGTGATTTGCTCATTCCCCTACAGCTAAGAGACATCACAGAGGGACTAGAGTTCTACACGACATGCACATCGTGCACGGCGATCTGAAAGGCGTAAGCCCTTGATCCAACCTTCGCCCATCAAGCGACATGTCATGACATACCCTAGGCCAACGTCCTAATCAACAAGAAACATGTGGCATGTCTCGTTGACTTTGGGTTAGCTACCCTTCGCCACCATGGCAAACTCACGACGCTCTCCGTAACAGCATGGTCTCCGAGGTGGATGGCTCCCGAGGTGTTCGACCTCGAACAGTTCGGACTCACACGAGCGACGCGTCCTGCAGAGCGCCATCTACTCTTTATCGATGGTTGCCTGGGAGCCGCGTCTTGCTCATCATACCCGTCGCTGTCTTCTCATATGAGTAACTTCAGGTCTTCATGAGATTGCTGCCGTTTCGTGACTGCGGACATCCAGATGCAATCCCGTGACGTGTTCTTAGCGGCATGCGCCCGACGCGCCCTGTGGAGGCGCTCACTGTGGGCCTCACGGACAACGTCTGGGAGCTGATGCAGCGCTGCTGGCAGCCCGACCCTCGTGCGAGGCCCTGGATCTCTGATGTCCTGAGTTGCCTGGCGGATGCAATCTGACACGGGACGCTCGTGCGGCTGGAGGGCTATTTGACCTCGCCACTGAGCATCGTTCTAGCCAAGTCAGACCTCCATGATCTGTTTGGTACCAGCTTCGTATAACCGATGCTATTCACTGTGTACCTCAAACCGACTTCAAGATACCCGGATACCAATCAATGCTCTGCTCACGCAACAAGCGGTATCTCAGGCACATATCGCTCCTCGAAGAGTCAGATGCGGGCACGGGCGGCCGCCGCATCGCTCGATATCACTTACATCAATACCAGACGCCGCCCAACGACGTGACAAAGAAGATGGTCGACAGTGGTTCCAATGTATGTTCCCAGATCTTATCTAATGATATAACTTGCGCACTACTACACAGCAACTGGCATGGGCGCAGGATATTCACTGAACGCCGGGGATGTTGCGACCTGTATGTAGAGGTCGGATCATTACACGTCCTGCGTGTGAACATGAGCAAGCTTACCCTCGTACTGTTTGGCCTCCTTGTTCATGAAGTCGCCAATCTTGTCCGCATTCTGATCGCTCTGGGTCGGCGTCAGGATTGTGATTCCACTAAGGCGGGGATGTAACTAACCATATTGTATCCTGCCTTCTGGCTCGCCCACTCGATTCCCTTGTCGAGCCAATCCTGCTTCTCCGCGGGCTGGCTCTGTCCTTGCTGCTGCTGCTGCTGCTGCTGGTTGCTGGGAGCCTGACCTCCGCCGCCAGCAACCCCCGAGCCAAACAAGCCCTGGCCGCCGCCCATCTGATCCTCTCCACCCATGCCAGGCCCGGAATTCGCGCCCGAGCTCAACTGGTCGTATGCGCCGCCGACGCCCTGGCCGCCGGTGTTGTACCCGGATTGATCCATGCGCGACTGATACTGGTTGGAATTCTGGTTTTGGTTCTGCGGATCGTATGTGTCGTCCATGACTGTCGTGAAAGGTGGAGGTGTGAAGGTGATGTGTGATTGGATCTCAATGAGATTAGGGGTATGTGATGGTTGCTTTGACCTGAGAGTGCACGAGGGCGTATATGTATGCAGGGACAGATGCGATTACATCATCGTGGGGCACCGCGGGAGGAGGGGCGGGAGGTCCACCTCAGAGCGGCCGTTCGCTGGGGCGCAGGATGATGACGCTCCGTGGCGCCGCCTCCAACTTTCCTTCTCCATTTGGGAAGGGCATGCCTTAATATGGAACGCAACGCCAAATGCGGAGCGCCCGGTGAGTCATGTGACTTTCCTGCCCTCGACGAGTCCGCTCACTTTACAAGGCAGGTGAAGTGCAGCGTGCACAGACAGCTATTGCGCGATGTTTTAAGCTTCAATCTACTGTGATTATGGGTCGCTGAAACACGCTGACTTGATACGCTGTACGTTGCATTACATCGTGAATCTGGTCTTCGGTCGCAGACCGATTCGGTGTATTGCGAATGGGGGCTGCCACGAGCAGTGCTCGAGCAAGCGTACCTCATGCAATTAGGCGACACAAATGACCTATTCCATTTGTGTTATGAGAGTCTGCTGACGCTTTTTACAGGAACAAGCAAAGTCTAACATGAACTGACAAAGGAAGCACCTGCACGTAAAGAGAGCAAACGAAAGTAATAAGGAGCAGCAGAATGCTCTACCGCTGATCAGCACACGGCACAATAAACGCCGTATCTGATGGTCTTTTTAAGCTTTCACAGGATCACTGCCGCTCCACGGCCGTGGACAACCAGGCACATACCCGTGGTGGCAAGGTCTCGAATAGGTCTCAGACGTGACTTGCCTTGCAGACGCGATCCGTCATACGACGCTCGCGCGGGTCGAGGGCTAGTTGACTTCGTCATCAAGCATTCTCCTTGACAAGTCAAATCTCCATGGTTTGTTTGGATTCAACTTCGTATAAGCGAGGCGATTTGTGTATATTTCGAACGGAAATCACAATGAATCGTATTATCCTCATTGTTGACGAGCGATACGATACCAACGTGACAGTCTTTGAAGATCTATGCTTGCAAATACACGCGTTCGCAGCAAGAGGCGTCGACACAATAACGAGAACAGTTGACAACTGTTTCAATGCATGTTCCAAGAGCCTAATGATACAAATTGTACACTGCCACCGAGGGACTAATATAACCAACAGAAGACATCACGATGTCTACTGAACACCAGGAATATTGTGGCCTGTGTATACGGAGGTATGATCAGCACACCACAGACAATATCTGTACACGAGCAGACTGACCCTCGTGCTGCTTGGCTTCCTTGTTCGCGAAGTCACCGACCTTGTCCGCGTTCTGAGAGCTCTAGATTGTGGTCAGAACCTCACTCCCGCCAAAACGCAAGTATGACTGACCAGGTTGTATCCTGCCTTCTTACTCGCCCCCTGCAGCCCCTTGTCGAGCCAATCCTGCTTCTCCGTGGACTGGCCCTGTCCTTGCTGCTGCTGACCACCAGACTGGTCGGCGCCTTGGTTCTGGTTCTGCTGGTCGTAGTTGTTGTCCATGATTGTCGTTGATCGTAGTGATATGAAAGTGATGAGTAGCTAAGTCTTCGCGGGATGAAGAGCCCTTGGGAGTGGCCGGGACAGTGTATATATGCAAGAAAAGGGGTGGTTGCATCATAGTGGGGCACTACGGGAAGAGGAGTGGGAGAAACGCAGAGCGGCTGTTCGCCAACGCCCAGAGCGATGACGCTCCGTGACGCTGCTTTCGATTTTTACTTGATTTAGGAGGCACATGCCCTTATATGGCATGCAGCGCCAGCTCCGGAGCGTCAAAAGAGTGATGTGACCTTCCCAACCGTGAGATTTCGCGCACTCCTATCGCAAAGGTGTAGCATGATAATTGTGAATTCCGGTAGCTGAAAATACAGTGCATCATATCCTAAACACATTCCTAGTCTTCTGAGGTCGCACACCACATTGTGAGGAGGGGCTGCCCGAGAGGGCTTGCTTTATGCGAAGGAACGCTCACACAATTTGCTTATCGAGGTCTCCTCTAGCGCTCTCAGCAGGAACAATCGAGGTCTGATGTGATATGACAATGGAAACGCCTGCACATAAAGAGCGCGGGCGATATAAAAGATGAGCAGGGGTTCTCTCCACTGTTGACCAACCTACAGCACATGAGAAACACGAATCTGATGGCTCGTCTAACCTTGCATTCCCTATTGCTCCTGCTGTCTATAGCATCAGAGGCTTTTCCCGTTCAATCGGCCTATATCGGCGTTGACGAGTCATACATGTAAGACTGTCTGCTACCTCCGCAATGTTTTTTGCGGGACTGACAGAACACCATGTTTCTTGTAGTCCATGCATGCAATACGCTATAAATCATCCGGACCATCAGTGCGCTCGGACTTGGAAGGTCGTTCGTAAAGCCGCACTGCCTGCCCGTCCGATGAGTGTGGTAGAATTACGCTGCTCAATAACAATGTCAAAAACCACGTAGAAAAGAAGCAGTACGTCAAACGTGCTCTGGCACCCTAGACGAGTCTAATCCCCCTCAAGCGCGGGTCAACCGCTCACATGTAGGTTCAGGACGCACGATGTGCAGGGATGCGGCTCCATCCAGCCAAATTGGAACCACCTCGCTCAGCAAAAAAGGAAATCGGCGCATATGAGGAATCTACCGAAGAATGGTAGCTGGCAGACAGCGTTGACCACCGCTGCCAATACTCATGGGGTTATTGAACCCATCGATGACCTAGAGGACCTCTGGACCTTCCCTACAACGACGGAGGATTATACCACCCCGTACATCGATGCACCGTTGAATATGGTCCCGTCGCGGGGCCATCCTTCTCTTCGCTTGGTCATGTTTCACCTCCAACCACCTCCGTCTGCACCGATCGCTCTCGCACCGCCGTTACCTCAACAGACGCACGTCGAGCCCGCTTCGTTCTCCAGCCATCGTTCTTTCGTTCAGATCTCGCAACCACCCCTGTCCTTCACTGACTCGCTCGGTTCCGGCAGCAATTGCGGACAGGCCACGTCGCTGTGCGAGTACGGTACAGAGCAAAAACCTAAATGCACTCTCTATAGCGCAAGGAAATATCCCCGTCGCAGCGTATCAGGTCAGTTACGTTCATGCACTGTCCTGTACTCTGCACTGACACCGCATTATTTAGAGCCTCATTGCGACCAACTTCTCACTCGGTGCAACCTTATACGCCGGTCGCAACATCGTACAGGGCTTCAACCCGGGTACACATAATACGTCTTAGCAATCGAGGTGTTGCTGACTCAGACTGCTAATCCAGTAGCATTAGCGGGTGGATTGTCGTACATCGATCCCACGCACGCCTCAGGATGTATCCGGAATACGGCCGAAAGACATCATGACGCGCGCCAGATCAGGGATCCCATACGCATTTGATGGTGAGCAAATTCACCCCACAGTGAACCCAATAGTAACTCTATGTCAGTCCATCCGGGTCTTCGCACCACATACTCACTAACGGTCACCCCGGCCCCATCCTCTATTCTGGTTCCAATATACCCACCCAGCCCATCTTCCGGCTCTGCAGCAGTATCCCTATCTGGCGCAGGGCAGGAAAATGGCATGGGTGTACCCACGAGGACAGGGGAATGTTGCGGATCGTCATCCCTTTGGTGCGTCGAGCGATCTGTGTGAGCGGCGGAAGATCCGGTGGATCGGTGACAGAGAACCATGCACGTAAGTGTCTCCTATCTGCGTTATGCAACGCACTAATCACAAGACTAACGTACCATCGGGTTCCTCTGTAGTCGGTGTATGGGATACGCCATCATCTGGACTACCAGTGTGCTCGGGATCGGAAGGTTGGAACTCGTGGACGCCCAAAAGGGGTCAAAAACGGCGAAGGGAAGACTTCGGCACAGTATGCAGGAACGAAGGCAAGGAATGGTCTCACTTGATCAAAGCGACATAAGCAGACAGAATTGGCCGTCAGTGAGGACAGTACAGACCAGACGATGCCCAAGGGTGGGGACAGAGAGCCTGAGGTGTTTGTGAACTGACCTCGAACGGCGCTGTCCGTGTTCCCGCTCATTTTTTGTTGCTAGTATGCTCTTGCGTCATTGTTGATACTGCCGGTCTCCACTCTGTCTTTGGTCATGTGTACATCTCCCGTGCTTGCGTTCGCAATGTTGTAGTATCCATCTCGTATCATTTCGTTGAATTTATCCTCTTGATGCTGTGGTCAGAACCCGAATCTTGGACAACTCGTATGCCATGAACGAGTGAATGAGTAAAATGGAACTGAGCTGATATCAGAGGTCTATGATGCTCATCACAGACTGATCGATCGCACGCGTGTCGCTGCTCACGGAAGCGGCATACGGCATTCCCGGATCCGGGCCGTGTTCTCCGAGCTGAGAAAATCTACGAATCCTGACGGGTTTTATACGCAATCGACCAGTGTTACGGGGCTTAATTACATATCAATGATGTCTTGCAGGTTTCTGGGTGTAGGGTAAATACAGATGTACATGTGGAAAAGTGTACAGGATATATGGAACGATGCAAATAACTGAAGCTCACGACGCATTTCAAGGTAGCGATTCGGGAAACGTATTCGACGGGGGAGTTGGCCTCGTATGCTCTGGCTTCAAATTGCTGGTTCCTATTATCAGTGATACGGCGCTTTGTGAACGAGGATTGATAGTGCAGTTGAATGCATGCGGGAGTCTTGCACAATTAAGGCGTCGATCACCGAGAGAAAACCACATCAGCGTACGATAGGAAGCCTGATGTCATCTTTGGTTCAAGGTGTACTGGGATCCCTTGAGCATCCGCGGGCGGCAAAATATTAAACACGTGTAGGATGGAAGCCACGTTGATGAAGAGCACATCCCTAGCGAAGTGTCTTCCGGGGCACACCCTGGTCAACAGACAGTGAGCCAGCGAGCTTATACGAATGGGGAGACTGTATTAAGATCGGCAAGTCGGTAGAGAGAGGTAGACGTTCTCATGTTAAATTTTGAGTCGAGGTAACTCAGCCGTCACGCAAATTATCAGGCATCGGCGTCGGAAGTACGTAGGGTCAGTGCAAGTAGAAGTGGAATTGTTTTGACAGGTACTATGCAGGCGCGAAGGGAGACCGACGAGCAGTTGATGGTGTCTCTCTAAATGTCTGAGTGGCTGGTGTGAGGTGTCTTGCGGAGTATAGGTGCAGTGTTCTAGACACAGAAGGACGTAATGGGTTGGTGAAGGTCCACCTGCTCCGAGAGCTGTCCAAGTGGCGGCAGACTTCAATGTACGACGCGCTCCAGCTCTAACCCATCTTTTGACGAATAGCAAATTACGTTGTGCAATCACAAGAGCGTGGCCAACACTCCATGTGGTTACTGCCAATGGCTGCGAATTGCAGTGGTTCGGAGATAGGCAGGCGACCGTACCGGGAATGCCGCATGCCACTGAGAAATGGGTCCGCCAAACGTTCTTGACTTGCTTGATTAATGCTGTTGAGATGTTACTTCCTATCCTCAGAAACGTCGTCAGCGAAGCGATTTGTATTATTGCGGAAGATGAGCGGCAGTTCGATAGCAGAGGCCAATTACACTCATGCTCAGGGAAAAACTCGAACCACACATCGTGGAGTGTCTGACCATCACGAAGAACACGAGCAACCGCTCATGTGACTACCATATCAAAGATATCACCTCTTCATCTCCATCTTCACAGATGTCCCAGCTGTCTACGTCGTACTCATGTCCATTGATTCACCCAAATTGTTGGTGCTGGATGTGCTAGAATGATGGTGCCAAGCGCGACAGGGCGGGCGATCCAGACGCGACATCCTTAGTGATGAGAGACGCAGGAGGTCCTGCACTACGGGCACTTGCGCATTCGCAATCACCAAAGCAGCAGCATCCATACTTGCGGTTTTGCATGCGGTATGTGCGCTATTGCCCACGGTGGCCTGCAATCTCTGAATATATGGAGACAATTGGATGACGAGGAGACAGCCGCAGAGCGATAGAGGAGCGTCGGACTTTCAAGATGTGCACCCAGCATCTGTATCTCGTGACTGTCATGACTCCTTTGCTATGCAACGGACATGAGTGGAATACTCGTTTCTGCAAGACCAATACATTCTTACATTGTTCCCCGTTACTCGAGGAGCGCGAAGTTCCCTCCTTGATAAGCGAGTTTCCTTTTTCGTCAGGGCACAACGTCGGAGAAGCACGGTCGGGATTCGCTACGGTGCCGTCCCAATTCCATGGCCTGGTGACTCACTTCATCGTATCTTGAGTATTCTGAGCTAAGTGAGCTTCCTGGGTTCAATCCGTGAGCGTGCTACGTGGGTCTATCAGAAGACGACGCCAGAACAACGCATCTCATAGGTTTGTGTCCAAAACTCCGACAATGGAGTCATGATTCGAGGGATCTTCTCCGGACCCTGTCAGGCCACTATTGATGTCCAAAAGGGAACAAACGAATCTCTGCGTGTGCGGCTTCGAACGGGACAGTGCCCCGCCTTGTGGCGAGCACTGCCGATCGCACGCTCTCATTATCCGTATAGACTCCGAACAAACGAGGATCAGAGCCATTTTTACCACGAGGAATCGGTTTCGCAGCTGGCTTCTGGGAAATTGTGACTTAGATGATGGCTACAGTTGTGAGAGGCCACTTACCGGCCACTATCACATATAAAGCACCCCTCGTCTGCCATCTTCATCAGCGTGAAACTCAGTCTACCACCCCATTTCAGCACATTTTACACCATCCTCGAATCCATTCAAGTATTCGAACCCACCTATATACACAATGCTGCCCAGCAACATCGACAACGCACAATTTCTATCACACGTGACCCAAATTCTGCGGGCGGGTTTTGCGGAGGCAGCCAGTGTTCGCCCGCCGGAGGATCCTGAATACAGCAACGTAGGATCCTGCTTCTCTCCCACTACATTTAGGGGCCTGTACTGACGCATCGTCCCATCATAGCTCAACTACCACCTTATAACAGATGAGCCTGCTAGTACAGGCATGATTACACCCGTAAATGTATCCAACGCCGTGCAAGGAGAAGCTCTCAACGCCACGCCGCATCAGGCCAGTTACGAGTGTAATCCTGCGCGCAGTCACAGCTCATCGGAGGCTGGGATCAGCAGCCAATTACAGACGACACGACGGGATTCCCATTCTGGCTATACATCCCCGACGATGTACTGCCAGATTTGAACCCTGATTTTGACTTTGATCAGGCGGAGTTCGACCTCAGTGTGCGTTTCGGCATAACTGCAGCACATACCAATAGAGGTAATTGCGAAGCTTGACCTAAGGTTGACCTGCCGAATACAATATTGACACGCCAACACAGATGCAAGGTCAGGTCAGGACGTGAACTGTAAGAGAATGATCTTGGATGTACTACGAGGAGTCGACGTCTTCCAGGGATACGTGGAACACGGCTCACTGTTGTCCCCGCATCACATCACGCACCATTATCCTCTATCTTCGCCACCGCCTTCGCCCTCGACATCGTCCTGGTCCTCAGCCGACTCCATCTCCTCAACGTCGGGATACTTGTCTGTTATACGGACGGACGGGTTGGTATCGGACGATGAGACCGATGATGGTCTGTCGGGTGCAGGTAGCGAGGAGCCTGAAGATGCTGGCATGGGTTTGGAAGATGTAGTGATGGATGCAGAGCAGTCAGGGCCTCGACGACCATTCGGCACAGCCTGCGACTTCTGCAAGATACGTAAATTGAAGTGCAGAAACTCTGCCGGTGAACCATGCGGGTACGTATTCGATTGTGCTTTGCCTGCTTGCCAAGGCTGATGCTAATCTTGTATATATTGTCATAGAAACTGCGTTATGCGGGGGCAAGCTTGCTTGCATACGATCAAGGCAAAGACTCGGGGGCGGAAGCCAAAGAACGCGCCTGCAGATGAGTCAACGAGTGTAACCATTGTGATAGAAGAGGACCGCAAAGGCAAGGGCGTCCTGCGTACATCCCAGAGGCAGAAGAAAGGAGGCGACGTCGTCAAAGCGAAGAGGAGGGCTGTGCACAGGAACGCAAAGGGCAAGGGAAGAGCGTAAGGTCACATCGTACCTTGTATATGCCGCTGCTGGACCCTGCGACCATCTGATCCTTCGCATCTATAACTCATGCTGTGTGATTTTCGGCCTCATTTGATCCTTCCTGTTGTCCGCATTATTTCGTGCAATATCTGTTCAATCTATCGTGTAGAGTTGCCTGATCTGCCCGTATCTGCGTGAGCGAGCAACATACTGGGCAGCAGGTGCATCCCGACTCGAGGTTGACCCGGTGACTCCGTACTTTTCTATTGCCCCGGACTTGGTTCTCCTCTGCTCATTCCCAGAGCAACAGAAACAGTCAAACAGGTGCTATGTATCGGGAAGCTGTGCGGAAATATGCACATAGAGAGAGCCTGAGAGAGGATGAGGATCGCCATACGTGTCAGGCTGGTCGTGCACGAGCGTCGAGGGCAAGCCCAGCGCAATTTATCCTTCCTCGGCCCGCATGATTCCCGCGGGCCGCACTGTCCTGCGTCTCCTCCGAGGAGCAACAACACTGTCCTCCCGCGTCCGTATACGTTCTTTCTCAAGTCATTCACGCGATGATTCTGGCCCCATGTTACTTGGAGGACTAAACTAACTTGAAACTCGGATGTTATTCTCGACTAAACTCTATCGGCGAGGCTGAAGCTCGATGGCCATCGGTTACAACCAGGATTAATGACTGTGTTATGAACTCGGCCGCACAACATGTAGAACATTCGATTTGCTATTGCCTTGTGTGCATCTCTACATTATCGATCAAAGCACGGATTATGGTTTCTGATGCCAGTACTGCGAAGGATTTCCGCTACTTTTCAGGAGTATAAACATTGTTTTCGACATCGATAACATACGGCTTTCAAGGCTCCTGTACGGAAAATACCTTCGCCTATGCATGACAATCGAGGAATTGCGGAAGGGAGTCCAAGCGACGAGACTGTTTGATGTATTCTCTCACCTGTTATGTGCTTGCAATGATCATATGGTTCTCGAAAGAATCCGATGGGCGGCTGAGCGGGGGAATTGTGCTCGTGCTCAAGCAACGCTACTAGGTACCTGATAGATAGCGTGTTGACCAAGACATCTTCCCGCCATCAGAACTCTGGCCGGCTCGATTCCTTCATATTCATTCACACCAGAATGCATCCCAATCGTGCTGGGTTTTCGACCCTGGAATGTGTTCGAGACTGCCTCATGAGCGACGTGGACTTGTTCTAATTCACAGTATGATGCGAAGCACAGACTCATGTCCTGCGAACATTACTCACAATTCATGAGCTTGCATTATGTGCCCAGAGCAGGAGAACAATGTCAGAAGTTAACCTACGTCACTCGACCATAAGCGAGATTTGTCCGCAGATACCGCACGGCAATGGTGCTGTAGCCACGAAGGAGCTCCAACCACAGCGTCTCTGACTCTTGATGCCACTCCCGCCCGGTCATGATACAGAATGTAGTTCCTCAGGCGATTGTGAGATAGAAGGGGAACATCATAGAAAGAAGGTGTCACCTCACGCCATGTTCCGAACTTGGGTTGAAAGAAAGTAGCAGTCTCGGTCCCACAGCCTGCTCGACACGTCGATAAAGCTCCGGTCTAACACCAACTCAGGTGTGATGACATCGGCACCTTTATCATCATGGAGGCTTCATGTGCAGATTCTCACACATTCTGGTCTACCTTGCATTGCTTCCATCGAGCAGAACACGCGCCTTCCATGTTTCCCTCCGCACAATTTCACATATGGTTAGGATAGGAATCCGATGGGGGCGCTTGCTCAGCCTTGCTGGAAGAACGTCGCGACGTACCAATTACATTCTCCTGTGCATGCATCAGGAATTGATCGTGTTCGTTTTGCACCGTTGATGCCGCACTTCGGGGAGCATGTTGAATTTTCCGTGATCCTGAGCACAATGCAAACTCCTTGTGGTTGAGTAAAAATACGAGATCTGGACTCGCTTATGGTGTGGGGCAACGAGAACAATGTAAAAACGTGCATTATAAGTACGGATTAGGAAGGTATTGCGGGAACATGTCCGTGGACCTCCCAGTTATCCCTGGAATCCCTCCGTAAAGATGCCGGAGAATTGGTGGCATAGTGGCCACGAGGCGGGGATCAGCCACTGGGTGTCTGATTGGTTCTCGTGTCGTAAGGATCCTTTATTGAGGCCACCACCATGGGCGCAGTTAAATACTTACCGTGCACGGGCAACCAGAACCATCCCAACATCCACGGTTTGAGATTTGTGCACTCACTCATATCCACACACCATCCCATCAAACATCATCTAACATGCAGACCTCCTATGAGCGACCAATGACGTGGGCGATTGGCCTAGCTCCGACGATACCCCTTCCAGGCGCAGCTCCACCATACGGCAGTCAAGATCTATTGCCGGTTAAGCAGCTAGCCCAAGGCGGCATCCGGCAGTACCCTGTATGGACCGAAACACCGACACCACCTACAGAGAGGAGCCCGAATGTCAGTAACGGGCGTATTATGAGTTCACCGCAGAACTAATATATTCGTGCTTTCGTTTAGTGGTATATCCCTCCAGAACCTGGAGCGTACTCCGGTACAAACCAGATAACATTGCAAAATGGACCCCATGGTATGCGAGGGACAGTACCTCCCGTACCATTCCAGGTCAGTTGCCGATGCTATTCAGTTTGTAGCTACGGCTGATAGGCTTTGGAAGCAGGAAACGGATTCCGCCGGTTCCAATGAGCCCGTCAACATGCAATATCGGCTGCCATACCCATTTGACCAGAATTTAGGTCAGCTGCTCCAGCAGCTTCGAGATGGGAATCCGAACGGCGGCTTACTCGCCTTCGATGGGTACCACCAGAGTAAGTGGAACCAGTGATTACGACATGGAGAAACGCTGACATGATCATGAAGTGCCAGGCATCCAAGCCATGGCCGGGGCAGAGCCTGACATGCTAGCGGAGAGTTCCATTGGACCGGTCTTGCCTCCGCCAAGCTCTGTCCCTGATTTTGTCACTGAGAATAACGGATTTACCGGAGGTGAGTGACTGGATCGATCAACATATACTGTCACCAACAACGTACGTTGGTTCAGAAGAGAATGAATACTTACGAACGTCAGTGTCTCTATCCCCGTCGTTGTCCCTCTCTGTGCCCTCTCTGCAAGTATCGTCTTCCACCACACCTGCTCCCTCGGCGTCGTCGTCGGTAAGCGTGGTCGAGTCGCCCAGAGCCGAGAACGAGGCAGATCTGGCCTCTGTATCAACAGCAAGGAAGCAACCGAAGAGACGGAAGCGTGGATCTGATCAGCGTCCATTCGGGGAGGCATGCGATCGTTGCTGGCGGCGCAAGATCAGCTGCAGAGAGACTGTAGAGGGACCCTGTGTGTGAGTACTCTTGTCTCCCACATTGCATCCAAACAGACTCACATGTTGTAACACTCACGCTCCGCAGTGCCTGCACTCGACATGCGCGGCGACATCCTGACCATGTTTGCACCACGGATCGGGAGATCGGAAAACGCGGGAGGCCAAAGGGTGTGAAGGACGGCGAGGGCAGAGCGTCCAGAGTAGCAAAGGGCGGAAAGAGGGCTGGTCGAAAGACTAAGGGCATAGTAACACCGGATGAGCTATCGAGGCAGGAGGTTGGTATGGAGGAGGGGACGAGCGAAACAGGTAGTCAATCTACCGGCTTTGACGTTCAGCAGCATCACTTGTAGTGCCCTTCCCTCATCGTTCAACGCGGTGCTGGACTCTACGTTGAACTCCTTCTATCCTGGTAGTGCTTGTGATGTAAATATCGATTTGTAGTGTTCCATCTGACAATCGTTATGTATCTACGTCGTACATCGTCTGACACACATAGTCACATACATCATCATTGCTCCTTTGTACATTCATGCGCCCTGAATCTTTGGGAATCGAGCTCATTGAGAGGATAAGATCGTGTGCCGTCATTGTGATCGGTATAAGTCGCCGTGGTATCCAATCATGGACCGCTTCATAGGTATTCGCTATTGATGGAAGACAGACTCATTGCACAGAATACAACACCAGTGAGGGTAAAAGAGTGTATAGACAGCTGCTAGAGACACAAGAGTCGACGCAAGTTCAGGCTGGCCGCTGAGACTGAGAGCTTGTAACTGATGGGATTGATGTAGCGTGAGAAACAGCTGCTGCATACGGCACAGGGAGGTCTTTTTCGGACAATTCGACACGCTCACACTGTAGCACACCGAGAAGTGTTCACCGGGACGCGTCGGCGGCGACGCGATCGCCAGCTCGCCACGGACGCTGTATTTCAGTAGCATACATATCTGATGATCCAGGTGAACATGTCTTCACGTAAACCTGGCAGGAATACTGCAAGGCTTGAGTCGCCCGCGCCCGCGTCATCGCCAACAAAGAGGCAAATGACGATGCCTTTGTCCTTGGTGGGCAGGATCACGTATCTACTTCGCAGTAATCCTAATTTACTCAGTCTGCAGTTTCCGATACTATGTATGATCCATCTGCAAGTCAATCAGCTCGGCTGTCACGATCACAAAGTTCGCAGGATACTAAGAGAAAGGAGAAAGAACGTGAGAGGTCACAGCAGTCTCCGTTGGGATCAGGTGCATCGTCTATTTGTATCCGTTTCTTGTACACTCATATCAAATGCCTAAGATAGCGGTGGCTGCAGGCAACTAGCTATGGGTATAGCAGTATGAACCGGCTTCTGAGGTTCGTCTTCTCAGTGTTCACGCCTCTCAACCTTCTTGATATGGAATACAACAGGTGGATCTTGTTGTGCGTCAGAAGAAGGTCCAGAGCGTCTGTCAATGGCTACTCGAAGGAATCGAGGGTGGGTCACATGGAAAGCTGAGGAACTACAGAGTACGTAGGGTACACTACATCATCTCTTCCTCGTTGACCCGATGCTGTGGCTCTATCGTATACTTGTACTGATAGGCCCAGCCGATGTTGGCAAGACAGCCACCATTTGTGTTCTCGCACGAGAACTGGGCTTTGACATACTCCAGTGACACCACATCATGGACGAGCAGTTCTGTCCCGATGACGATCACGGAGAATATGAAGGTTTGTCGGAGACGTTCCAGGAGTTCCTTGCACGCGCGGGCCGCTGTCATTCTATCTTCGCTACCTCAACATAAAGCCAGCTGCCTTCCTCTGTTGCTCTGGTATATCCACCAGAACTATCACAGTGTTGCAAGACAATGGAGCAATGCGACGTTCGTGCAGAGTGGGAGGACTGAATTGACGCAAGCGGAGGCGAGGCTGTATGCGTCCCCGTTCCTCTTTGTGATACTGACACTAATCAAGCGCGGTATCAGATAATGGCGCCGGGCCACTCCGCATTATTTCTATCTGATTGCCCTCAGTACATTGCAATCGCTTCCTTCGCCCGTGGTGCGCCATTCACAGAAAACGTACAACCCTATGTTCTTCGACACGCTCTGTCGTACCCGCGACGCGGGGATGCGTTCGGTTATGTTTGTGATTGGTTGTCACGCGTGAGCAGTCTCGTTCGCCTCTACCCAGTACCTATGAGATTGTCCCAACCAGATGCTAGAAGGCCCAGTGGGCTGGTGGATGAAAGAGGATATAGCACATAGATCGGGCGGAGTATTCAGAGAGCGCAGATGTTCGGGTATGTTTCCTGGGGGTGCCCTACGCGCATCACGTAGTACTCAATCTCACCAGGAGTGTATGTACCACCCGCACAAGCTCTTCTCACCTCTGAATGGAGCAAAGGTACCGGTGACTTAACACAGCTTGCAGAGGGCGACGATGCCGAGGTGCCAGCTGCCGAGTTCCTGGACGATCTGGAGTGGGTTGACGGGATAGAGAGACGACCCGAGTCAGAAAGGGGCTGGCATGATGACGATGACATTGAAGATATCGAGGACTTCGACGATTGATATCGTGCGCCATTCTGATGCGTTGCTTGCCCGATTGTGTGGTATAAGGGATATTGATACTTGTCGCAGAGCTGATAGCTAGTACATTGCACGCGGCATGACATGTATTCACTTTAATCAACGCTGGAGATGCGATGCAAAACAACTTCGATCAGGCAGTGCTCGATCTGAGCATGGCTATAGACATGACAAAGAAATAGAAGTGCATTCATCGGTCTGCTGAACCAATGCACTCATGCAGAATTGCAGGCGTGGCAGCAGCTTTGAATGGAGGCTGTATGAGCGTAGGCTGAGGCGTAGCGACAGAAGGCGGGCGGTCCAGACCAGACTGGCTCACGCTAGTGATAGCACGACGCTGGCCGTTTACCCGAAAGGTCTGCAGCGCTGTGACAAGACGGACATGCGACGTGCTCAGCGGTTAGAGACGAAGGGGTCCCGCACTTTAACCACTTACATGTTAGGAATTATCAGAGCAGCAGCATCCATACTTGTGATTTGCATGCGGTATGCGAGCAATTTTCCACGATGGCATGCATTTCATGAAAATATGGGCGCAGTTGAGGTGACGAGGAGACGGCCGCAGAGCGATGGAGGAGCATCGGAGTTTCAAGACATGCACCCAGCATCGGTATCTCGCGATTACTATGACCCCTCTGTTACATGCGGCGGACATGAGTGGAATACTCGTTTCTGCAAGACCAATACATTCTTACATTGTTCTCCGTTGCTCAAGGAGCGCGAAGCTCACTCCTTGATAAGCGAGTTTCCTTTTTCGTCAGGGCACAACATCGGAGAAGCATGGTCGGGATTCGCTACGGTGCCGTCCCAATTCCATGGCCCGGTGACTCACTTCATCGTATCTTGAGTATTCTGAGCTAAGTGAGCTTTCTGGGTTATATACGTGAGCGTACTTCGTGGGCCTATCAGAAGACGACGCCAGAACAACGCATTCTCGTAGATTTGTGTCCGAGACTCCGACAATGGAGCCATGATTTGAGGGATCTTCTCCGGACCCTGTCAGGCCACTATTGATGCCCAAAAAGGAACAAACGAATCTCTGCGAGTACGGCCTCAAACGGGACAGTACCCCGCCGTGTGGCGAGCACTGCCGATCGCACGCTCTCATTATCCGTATAGACTCCGAACAAACGAGGATCAGAGCCAATTTTACCACGAGGAATCGGTCTCGCAGCTGGCTTCTGGGGAATTGTGACTTAGATGATGGCTACAATTGTGAGAGGCCACTTACCGGCCACCATCACATATGAAGCACCCCTCGCCCGTCATCTCCCACAGCATCAAACCCAGTCTGCCACCCCATTTCAGCAAAGTTTACACCATCCTTGAATCTATTCAAGCATTCAAACCTACCTAGATACATAATGTTGTCCAGCATGATCGACAATGAACAATTTCTATCGCTATTGATCCGGTTTCTGCGGCCGGAATTTGCGGGCGCAGTAAGTATCCACTCGCCAGAGGATCCTTACAACAGCAATGTAGGATGCAGCTCCTCTCCCTTCCAAGGGCCTATACTGACACATCATCCTGTGAAATTAGCCCAATGACCGCTCTATCTCAGACGAGCCTGCTAGTACAAGCAGGATTAGACACGTAAATGCATTCAGCATCGGGCAAGGAGAAGGTCTCGACGCCACGCCGCATCAGGTCAGTCACGAGTGTAATCCTGCGCGCAGTCACAGCTCATCAGAGGCTGGGATCAGCAGACGATCACGGACGACACGTCGGGATTCTCATTCTGGCTATACATCCCTGACGATGTGCTGCCAGACTTGGATCCTGATTTTAACTTCGATCAGGCGGAGTTCGACCTCAGTGTGCGTTTTGGCATAACTGCAGGACATACCAACAGAGGTATTTGCGAGACCTGACCTGCCGAATACAATATTGACACACCAACACAGATGCAAGGTCAGGTCAGGGCGTGAACTTTAAGAGAATGATCTGGGACGTACCACAAGAAGTCGACGTCTTCCAGGGATACATGGAACACGGCCCACTGCCGTCCCCGCATCACGTTACGCACCAATATCCTCTATCCTTGCCACCGACTTCGCCCTCGACATCATCATGGTCCTCAGTCGACTCCATCTCCTCAACGTCGGGATACTTGTCTGTTATACGGACGGACGGGTTGGTATCGGACGATGAGACCGATGATGGTCTGTCGGGTGCAGGTAGCGAGGAGCCTGAAGATGCTGGCATGGGTTTGGAAGATGTAGTGATGAATGCAGAGCAGTTAGGGCTTCGGAGACCATGCGGCACAGCTTGCGACTTCTGCAAGATACGTAAACTAAAGTGCAGGAACCCTCTCGGTGAACCATGCGGGTACGTATTCGATTGTGCTTTGCTCGCTTGCTAAGGCTGATGCTAATTGCATCATCATAGAAACTGCGTTATGCGGGGGAAATCTTGCTTGCATACGATCGAGGCAAAGACTCGGGGGCGGAAGCCAAAGAAGGTGTCTGCAAATGCGTCAACGAGTGGAATCGATGTGATAGAAGAGGACCGCAAAGGCAAGAGCGTCCTGAGAACATCTCAGAGGCAGAGGAAAGAAGACGACGTCATCAAAGCGAAGAGGAAGGGTGTGCGCAGGAACGGAAAGGGCAAGGCAAGAGCGTAAGGTCACATCGTACCTTGTATATGCCGCCGCTGGACTCTGCAACCATCTGATCCTTCGCATCTATAACTCATGCTGTGTGATCTTCGGCCTCATTTGATCCTTCCTGTTGTCCGCATTATTTTGTGCAATATCTGCTCAATCTATCGTGTAGAATTGCCTGATCTGCCCGTATCTGCGTGAGCGAGCAACGTACTGAGCAGCAGGTGCATCCCGACTCGAGGTTGACCCGGTGACTCAGTACTTTTCTATTGCCCCGGACTTGGTTCTCCTTCGCTCATTCCCAGAGAAACAGAAAGAGATGCTATGTATAGGTAAACTGTGCGGAAATATGCACATAGAGAGAGCCTGAGAGAGGATGAGGATCGCCATACGTGTCAGGCTGGTCGTGCACGAGCGTCGAGGGCAAGCCCGGCGCAATCGATCCTTCCTCGGCCCGCATGATTCCCGCGGGCCGCACTGTCCCGCGTCTCCTCCGGGGGGCACCAGCACTGTCCTCCCGCGTCCATATACGTTCTTTCTCAACAAATTATTCTTGCGACGATTCTCGCCCCATGTTACTTGGAGGACTAAACCAACTTGAAACTGAGGTGAGGTTGTCGACTCAACTCTATCGGCGAGGTTGAACGTTGAAGCTCGATGGCCGCCGGTCACAACCAGGAATAGTGACTTTGTGTTATGAACTCGGCCGCACAACATGTAGAACATTCGATTTGCCATTGCCTTGCGTATATCTTTACATTATCGATCGAATCACAAATTGTTATTTCTGCTGCCAGTACTGCGAAAAATTTCCGCTACTCTTCAGGAGTACAAACATTGTGTCCGACGTCGATAATATACGACTTACAAGGCTCCTGTACGGGATTGCATGTGTCGAATTAGCTCCGGACGGAGACTTTACGAGCTGGATGTGGCGCGACCAAGCCGTCCAAAATCCAAGTAACATATGCTCAGTCGACGGTTTCTTCAGTACCGATGTAAGACATTATCCGCTTCGCTCTACATAACATCTCACTTTCAAACATCGTTGCACGACAGTTAGCAAATGTTCTCAATCCCGAAGAATCTGCTCGTACGGACACGACAACAAACGTAGATGCACTCCATGGAGAGCAAGGAGAGGTTCTCCAAGCCACACCACCCAACGTCAGTTATATGTGTAGTCGTGTCTGCAGTTGCAGCTCATCCAGGGCTCATATTGACAGCAGACGATCAACGACACCCCAGAACCACCATTCTAGCTGTGCATCCCTGATAAGATGCTGTCAGGATTGCGTCCTGATTTTGACTTCGATTGGGCAGTGCTCTATCTGAGCATACGTTTGGAGGCGACGGAGAAATTCATGAGCGCAGGTAGGTGCATTCATCGATCTGCCGCATGAAGGCACTCACGGGCATTTGCAGGGGGTCGGATCAGCTTTGAATGGAGGCTGTACGAGCGTAGGTTAACACGTGCCGGCAGAAGTCCTCGGTCGTTCGAGTGCCGCTTGCACTGCAAGGAAACCATGGCTCCGCAAAGGAGTGGCCGGGGGATAGTGAGAATACATGCTTCATGCCAGTCGAGAGCCCTGTTGACATGTTAGTTAAGACGGCATCCGCTCTCCGGAGAGTCCAACGGTCTCGTTGTACTCGCTCCCGCCTTCATTTCCTCCCCGCATACGCAATGGCCTACGGGTCACGGTTTAATCCTGCCGCCACGCCACATTGCGTATGTCTATTCTCCACCTTTGTCGACAGGGCCGTCGCTTTTGGGATCCGACTGTCTTCGCCCACGCTACGTTTGCGCGCAGGGGGTGATAATGATCTCGACGCACACCATCAGAGAAGACGACAAGTGTGGGTGATCCTGCTGGTGCACGATTAACGCGAGGACGTTTTGCAATTCACAGAATTTGGTAAACCATTTAGACGTGACTGCTGAGTTCATACTTGCCTTGTTCTCCGTTGCGGGGGAAGCGCGAAGTTCACCCTTGATAAGCGAGATTCCTTTTTTCGTCTGTGTACAACGCTGGAGAAGCATCGCTGGGATTGACTACCGTACCATCTTGTCTTCTCCATGGCCTCATGACTCAATTCATCCCCCTTGACCTGGCTGAGCTCCTTATGCTGATTCGTGGACGTGACTGAGCCTATAAGAGGACGATGATCAAGCCGATGGGGGAAAGTGTCCCAGATTTATATTTCAGACCCCGACAATGAAGTCACAATCTGAGCGGTCTTCCTGAACCCCAGTAGACCATCATTACTGCTCAAATGGGGAACAATCAAATCACCATACCGCGTACGCGAGCAGGAGCCTCGGACGACGAGGCAGGACCCTGCCTCGTGGCGCTCACAGCCATATGCATACTCTAATCATCCGTAGAGACACCGAACAAACGAGGATCAGACCCATTGTGGCCATGAGGGAGCGGTCCCGCAGCCGGCTTCTGAAGTGACATGACTGAGCTGATGACTACGACAATGGAGGGCCACTCCCACTTACCGGCTGTCATCACATATAAAGGACCGCTCCCTCTACCGACCACGGCGTTAGACTTGCTCTGTCATACATCGTGCTTGCAGCTCTTCCAGCATGGTCGACACAACCCTAAAGATGATCATGGATACTATCAATTGGCAGAACTGGATGTGGCACGCCCAAGCCGTCCAAAATCCGAGCAGCATATGTCCGGTGGACGGTTTCTTCAGAACCAACGTAAAGCATCATCCGCTCCACTTTACCTTACATCTCACTCTCAAGGATCATTGCACGACAGTTCGCAAATGTTTCCCCTCCAAACGAATCTGCTCGTACGGGCACGATAACAAACATTAATGCACTCCATGAAGAGCAAGGAGGGGTTCTCCAAGCCACAACACACCAGGTCAGTTACGTTTGTAGTCGTGTCTGTAGTGACAGCTCATTCAGGGTCCATACTTGGCAGGAGACGATCAACGACGCCGCAGGAGTGCCATTCTGGCTGCGCATCCCCGATGAGCTGCTCCCAGAATTGCGTCCTGATTTCGACTTCGATCGGGCAGTGCTCTATCTGAGCATGCGTTTAGAGGCGATGGAGAACTTCGTTAGCGCAAGTAGGTGAATTCATCGATCTGCCTTAAAATACTCACGCATAATCGCATGCGTCGAATCAGCTTTGAACGGAGACTTTACGGGCATACGTGGAAATGCACCGACGGAAACCTCGGTCGCTCAGGCCCCGTCTGTCGCACACGTCAATTCTTCACCGTCGACAAGATCTCTTTCGGAGTGCTCCTGGTCCTCATCCTCGGGGCCGTCGACCTCCACCCCTTCATCATCTGGATCCTCGTCAGTAACACACGCCGAAGTCCCGACATCTGACGACGGACGCTGCAACAACGCCGAGTTCAATGCAAAGAGCGAGAACGACGTCGACGTCGAGATGGAATATCCCGATTCCGAGTACCTGGACGAGGATGACGGGCGCATGAAGCCAATGCGGACCCGCCGTGACCACGGCACGGCCTGCGACTTCTGCAAGCTGCGCAAGCTCAAGTGTAAGGACACTCTTGGGGGTTGCGAGTACGTCTGAAGCCCACGCATCACTTGCCCGACGCTGATATCGACGCATGTCATCAGAGAATGCGATATACGTTCTCAGCCATGCTTGAGAACGATAGAACCAAAGAGGCGCGGCAGGCCGCCAAAGGTTCAGCCGGCAGAAGGTGAGGACGGGGCAATCGAGGACAAGAAGGGCAAAGGTGTAATGACGCCAGCACGGAGGACGAGGAAGAAGGACAGTGTAACTGAGGCGAAGAAGAAGGCGCAGCGGAGAGGAGGAAAGGGTAAGCAGAGGGAATGATCAGCTCACCTTATCTCCTGCTCCCCGCACTCTGCCCCTCACGACATCTTCACCTACGCTTTCCTCATCATATCTGAGTTCCTTCCTATGTCATGATTGACAACTTTTGCTTTGTACATCTGTTCGTTCTATTGAGGTGTAAATGTATTCTGTCATCTAGTTATTTCCCCTATCTCAGAGTGAGAAAGCGGTGACATACTTATGCTGTGTCCTGGCCCAGCTCAAGAGAATCGAGGTGGTCATCAAGTACGCTCATTACAACGTCTCAGCAGGCCTAAGTACCGTATCAGATATCGGACCGAGCAACGTGGAACGACGTGGATGTAAGCTAGAGGCTGATCATGCGCGAGCGTCGGGTGCAGACCGAGTTCGTCGTATCTTCGGCTCGCGGGATTACGGGCCGTATCCCGTCTTCTCTCTCTCAGTCTATGTAGTGTCGGACTGCTCGTGTATGCATTGCAATTATCGAGTTTTGAGGACTGGGCGACTTGTTCCTACGCGCAGAATCGTACATGCTACGACAGACTTAGATACACAGCATCTGGTATACATCGAGAGCTCTCTGGACCCTGCTACATCGCCGCCACCTCGCATAACGTACAACATCTTCAAGTTCTCTTCGATCGCCATTGAACATGACGTCGCACTCAGCTGGGGCTCGTACCTTTCACATACTCACCGCAAAATCTCGTGGACAGCCTCCTCCGGCCTCTCCTGCTGCGCCCAGGGTCAAGCGCCGCAAGTGCCACATCCACGCTTAGGAACGACGTCGTAGGCCCGGGCTTTGACCCTGCTGCTAAATTATCGACAGCAAATGGGAATAGGGGTGCCCCGACGTATGATGTATGTATGAGCACGACGGATAAGAAGACATCGTGTACGGCCAGAGGTCGTCCCGTACTGTACGGGTACGGGCGTGGCGGAATCGCGTGTGATGGTGTAGCCGAAGCCTCGGTGATCTGGCGTGACACCTCGAAGCCTGCTACGGTGAGGGGAAGGATGGCTCTAGGCCAGGAGAGGGCGAGCTTAGAGAGGCCGTGTATGAGGGGTGGGAGCGGCGTAGAGGGGGCCTCGGCCTCGAAGATGTGCATGATTCGGTGATTGACGGGATAGTCCCGAATATGACGCCCTCTGGAAGGCAGGTTAGTGGTTTTGGCGCCATTCGGGCATATGCAGCGCGGGGGCAGATAATAGATTGAACAGGAGGACTCGAGGGACCTGCTTGTGCGGACCGTCGTGTGTATAGACAAACCCACACAATCAGTCAGCTGTTCTGAATCCGAATAGACAAGCGCTACTTGGGTCCTATGTTAACATGATAGAGAACGTCTATCTTGGGGCGAGTTCCTCGGTCGAGTGAAAGTGACAAGCTGAATTGCGATTACATCAAGTTCAGCGGACATCGGTGTTGGTATACCCTAGTCGAGGCTATATCCAAACCCATCATGGATACGATCAATCAGTAGGACCCAATGTTGTGCGACCTGGCCGTCTGGCCTGAGCAGCACATGTCCAGTCAAGGAACTGTACAGTGCTGATGTGAGACGACCCAGTCTAACACATTGTTACATGAAAATCGATGAATTCGCTCGCTCCGGTGAACCTGTCGGTGCATGCACGATCCCCCAAGAGGATGGACCCTATGGCGAGCAGAGAGGAGCTCTCCAAGCCACGCCATGCCAGGTCAGATTCTTGTGTAGCCGTGCATGCAGTCACAGGACATCTGGGTCTTGTATCTACAGGTGATGACGGATGGCGGTGGGCTCGTTATTCTGGATGCACATTGCCGATAAATTGCTGCCGTCTCCGAGTACGTGGATGAGGAGGGCGCACCCGCGAAGTCAATGCGCAAGCGCCGAGTCGTAAGCCTTCTGCAGAAAACTAGACATAAAGTGTAGACACCTGGGGCTCATGCGCGAACGTCTTCGATTGCAGATAGTGCAATATGCAGTCCTGCTTGCGCTGCGCATGAAAGGGAGAAATTCTGGGGCGGAAGCAGAAGGATGCGCCGACGGAGGGATCCACCAGTGCAATCTCTGCGATGGTAGATGACAGCAAAGGCGGGGGCATTCTGAGAGCGACCCAGAGGGGGATGGATGGTCAGAAATGAGTGCAAAGAGGATACGGGTCGACGTGGCAACTTCAGCTGTGGCCGTGCACCGCGATGAGCGCCGACGAGCGAACAAAGGCGTTTGATACAGTTTTTTACCGGCCCGTGGGACACTGAAATTATGATCAGCTCTGGAGAAATGCATATCTACATGATCGGGAAGAAACAGTACAGCGATGTTTAGGAACATAGTTGAACTGTATTTCTGATGTACAAAGAAAATATTTGTATGCCCATGCTGTGAGTAGCGATACCATCTGTCGAAAAGTTCGTTATCAGTCTTATTGCAGTCAGTGGGACACCTTCCTGATTTGGTTAATCTGCTGCTCCGGCCCCGCCAAACCACCTTCCAATTTGGGATGTTCTCTGTGCCTCTAAGCTGTGTTTTGACAATTTGTCGCTCTTTGTACTACAGAATCAGATGGATTTGGCTCAGCAAAATCTCATTCGTACAGTAAATACAGTTTTCACAAAAACAGGCATTTTTGCTGCTGAAAATGAAGGGAAAGCATACTTGAAATGCAAGTTTTCAAATTCAATTCTCAGCCACATCCGTTTGTTTTTGGCCGTAGCGAGCTAAGTCATCGAGGTAGCGCCTCATACACATGCCTGAATATCCGCACAAGGAGTACAAGTGTTCACAAAATTTCTCCGAGCATGTTTTCATACCGATGGTCGTACAAAATAGCCATTGTCCCACTGACCGGTGGTGTCCCACGGGCCGGTAAAAAACTGTAGATCCCGGAACACGTGATCACGAGTCTGTCTCTCTTCGGCGCACATGGTTCTGCTCTCGAGACTCGCGTCCATGACCTTTCCGATGCGACAGGACTCATGTAACTCGCACGGCCGCTCTAGACCTCTTGATTTTCGAAGGATGATAGAAAAGTACAACGCAGATGGATTCATAGGCAGGTCGTTACGCTTCGACGGCGAGTTTGAACTAGCACTCTCGAGACTCGAGTCATTTCTTGGCTAATATTGCATAGAATCGAGCATCCATACCGCGTCTTTCAGATGAACGTTGAACATGCATCCATGCATCAGTCGACTGCATCTTAGACTCTATGCTATCTGCACAGGTGACGTCATCGCATCACCTTCCTGCCCACATCGCGCTCACACTTCAAATTCACCCAAGATAGAGTTTCTGAATTCCTACACATACACCGCATTGGAAATACACTCGCCATCCGTCCGTACGTCCGCACCGTGGCATGAGAACGCGTTCCTGGCGTACAACCCACCGGGCAATCCAACAAACCAACGACGAAATCCGAAGCAAGGTTCGTTATATATACATGACACAACTGCTCCGATCAGACCTGGCTTGCGAGAACACGCGTCAGTAAAGCAGGCACTTCAAGCCAGATGAACACGTACTCAATGTGCTCATCGCCTTCTCTGGTCCTGGCTGCTTCTTTGCTCCACTCTGGCGCTCACTAGCACGCCCGTCAGCCCCGTGCGCACGACGCATCTACCAACAACTACTCACGAACGCCTTGTTCTCAAGATACTACTCGCCCTCCTGGACCATCGAGTTCTGTCCCTGGCCCTGGTTCTGGCCCTGGTTTTGCCCGCCCGAGCCCTGATCGCAAGGAACCCATCCATCCATCAGAACTCACACTCACTCCACACCATCTCGAACGGTGACGACCAATGACGCACCATTTTCTGCGCGAGGTACTCCGCGCCCTTCGCGAGCATGCCCCCGGCCCCTCCTCCTCCGCCGAACCCGCCCTGGCCCTGGTTCTGGTTTCCAGAGCTCTGATTCTGGCTGTCGAAGTTGTCCTGCCCGCCGGAGCCGTACCCGCCTTGGCCGCCGCCCTGGTTCCCGCCGGACCCGAAGTTGTCTTGCCCTCCGAAACCGCCCTGGCCACCCTGCCCGCCGGAGCCGTAACTGTCCTGG